>MJUU01013578.1:180526-191998 GCA_002080025.1 Modiolus philippinarum | reverse complement strand
CAATGTTACCTTGATTGTGGCAACTGAAAGCCAGGTAAGCGATACAGGCTCCTGGGAGCCTCTGTTTATCGTAACTGTATCGCTTTCAATCTTAGTAAATCGTTAAGTGGTCGTTCATACTCGCAACTCATCGTACAGAAATTGCAATTCACTCGTAAATGTGTTTTTTTCTCAATCATTCGTGTTATTTTTACGAATCTTGAAAATATTAATGATTCATGAGGATTCGTAAGAAAAATTCATGTATGTGAAGGGGGCATTAACCACTTATGTTTACAGATACTGAACAATGCATCTTCATAGGTCAACCCTTCCCCACAAACCCTTGACAGATTTGGCTTCAATGGCCTTGGCTGCTTCTCTACACAAGAAGCAACTAAATGCGCCAAGCTTTCCTGGGCTTATACTCTTGATCAAATGTAATCAAACGAATAAATGAAAATCCGTCTTAACCAATTTTGATTAATTTTATTGGCCCATCAATTTGCTCCTTGTGTAAAGAGGCAACCCAGAAAATATAAGCTAAATATGTCAAGGGTTTGTGGGAAAGGACATGGACCTCAAATCTCTGACAAATACAGTTGTCTCTTTTATTAGACAGTCGTTAGAACTGAGGAGAGGAGACCCTTAGCTGATATATATCTCCCTGATATTTGTTTATTTCATTATGTTTTCGTTTAATATAATAAATCTTTATTAATGCAGACTGTAACCCATTTGGGCCAGGGTCGTAGCATCATTACAAACATGAAATATAAACAAAAATAAACATACCGGGTATAATCAAATCAAGTTGAATAAAATTATGACTGTGATGAATCTCCTTCTCTCCGTTCTAATATTTTATCAAATGATATGGAGTAAGAAATATGAGACCATTACATATGTTTAAATTTTAATGAGCTGTATGGTAAAAGATGTTACCGTCTTTAATTGTTCGGGTGTTAACGGGTTAAGGAATATATTTGTATTGCCATAACCCAAATGGGTTCTGTATGCCATTTAATTGAATAAATATTGCTCTAGCTACACGCTAATTCGAGGTAACTCTGGCAAGTCTTCATAAAAAATCGCTTTGTTTCAGTTGACAATTTTAACAACCTGTATATAACAAGGGAGACAAAAACATCGAACGAAGAAGTCTTTCACCCAACGAATGCTGCATTGGAGTGTCTAGGTATCTAGTACTAGCAGGATGAATATATACCGAACCCCTCAGACGCTAGAATTCATACAAAAGTGTTCAAATATTTATATTCTGATATCAACAATTAACAATGGGGTATTAAACAGAATTTAAGGTAGCTCACTCATCACATTTTTGAATTTGTGTCAGATTTCGGAACTCCTCTAGTTTTCTACAGTTCGTTGCCTAAAAAGTTTGCACACGGACCCTCACTTTTTATTTCATGAATGTCTTTTGTAGGTCAAATTGAGACACCCGACAAGTACCATTTTATTAGCTCACCTGGCCTGTGAGCTTTTGCCATCACTATGCGTCCGTCGTCCGTCCGCCTGTCAACAATTTCAAAAATCTTCTACTCTGAAACCACTGGGCCAAATGTAACCAAACTTGGCCCGAATCATCACCAGAGTATGGCTTCTCAAAATTGTGTTCGATTAGGCGGTAGATCAAACAACATGACCGCCGTTGCTAGAAATAGAATATAGGGGTAAATTGCAGTTTTTGGCCAATAACTCGAAAACCGTTACAGATATCAAAAATCTGACACGTGATAAATATGATCAGCATGATGAGATCTACCTATTGTACAATTTTGAAGAGAATCTGAAACCCATCTCGGAGTTGTGCCCCTTTTCCGTAAAATTTTCAAAAGTTGTGCATTTTTTATTTTTTATTTCAAAAAGAGTAACAGATAGAGGTCAAGTGTATTAAAGTGCAGAAATGTTCAACATATCAAGATCTACCAACCCTGAAATTTTGAAGAAAATCCAAAACCCTTATAGGAGTTATTGCCCTTTTTCACAGAAGTTTTAAAATTTTCATATTTTTCGTCTTATATTTTATAAAACCATAGAAGATGAAGGTTCAGTATAAATTGATAAAATGTTTGCCGTGCAATGGCGACTTCAAAACTGGTGTTGAAAATTGTTCGTTGACCACCGTTTTCAAAATGGCCGCCAAAAAAGGCGGGAATATACAACATTGTCCCATTTCAATGAAATTTGGTTTCCAAAAAGGTATTGATGTCGCAACCTCAAAACTTATGTTAAAAATTATTGATGTACAATAATCTTAATTGCAAAATTACACCCCTTGGGGTCAAAGCAATACAAAACAATACAAAACATATATACAACATACAATAAAAAATTAGATAAAAGATAGATGACTCTCTGACCGGCGTGGACCCTATATCAATTATTTGTTGACCGCTATTTTCAAAATGGCCGCCAAAAAAGACGGGAATATACAACATTGTCCAATTTCAATGAAATTTGGTTTCCAAATAGGTATTGATGTCGCAACTTCAAAATCGATCTTGAAAATTGTTCGCTGACGGCAATTTTCAAAATGGCTGCCAAAAAGGGTGGGAAAATTCAATATTGTCCGATTTCAATAAGATTTGGTTTCCAAATAGATATTGATGTTGCGACTTCAAAACCGATTTTGAAAATTGTTCATTGACCGCCATTTACAAAATGATGTCTCGACTTCAAAACTGGTGTTGAAAGTGGTCCTTAGAAAGAACTTTGTTTTGTCAAAATAGCCCAACAAAGATATATAGTAAAACATTGTCAGACTTTAAATACAGTTCAAGATGTGTTGTTCGAGCTACCAAATTTGAGAGAGTGAAGATCAACTGTATAACTTACAATGTTAGCTTGATTGTGGCAGCTGAAAGCCAGGTGAGCGATACAGGCTCCTGGGAGCCTCTGGTTAAGTCTACCATGCTTAATCAATTTAAAAAGGTTTCCAAAATTCCTGTCTAATCTTGTGCTATGTAACATGTTTTGATACATTTGCTTGTATCAGGTTGGTCTGTTTGATCAACTTGACCCTCATCAGCTTGTCACTTCGACATACTGTCCTTGCAACTGTGTAGTAGACAACCTGTCCAGATATAACTTCTTCCTCCGGTATACACTCTGCCTTATTGAGAAACTCTGTTTATTCACCGATTGTAGAAGCCTTTCGATCTGTGCTCTTATAAACATAGTTAGAACTATCAACAATTGGTTCAAATTCTAGCTACCAGCAAAGGTTTATGCTCTGGTTCCTTTGAGAAAATGAACCGGCAGATCGACGGAGCTAAATCCTTTTTTACATATTATAAGGTCAATTAAAAAAACTTCCGTTTTTACATGAAATGTACAAGTAATTGCCGTTGATGATACACTTTTGGCCACATACTGTAACTCTATTCGAAAAAGAGGACAAAAATGCAACTGATGATACCAAATGAAACTTGCATGTCTATTGAAAAATATTTTGAAAAGTTTCAGACCTTTTGGTAGAAAGCTTTGAGAAGATTTGATTACACATGCTCAAATATTGTTGAAAAATGAAATAACTAACCGTCAGCATATCAAAGTGGGCGGCACAGATGGTCAGTGGTTTAAAAAACAACTAGTACAGATTTGAAACTCTTGGTGCAAGGCTGTGAGAGAAGTTGGCTAAACAAAGCTTTGTCCATGTTCTCTTTAACTTAGACAGATTGAAACATCACCAGCCCAGTAGTCAGTACTTCGGTGTTGCCCCGAAAGCCGATTCTATTTGGAACCTTGCAATATCTAAATTTTTTATAAATTTTGTTGAAAACTAAGGAGTATCTCCCTCATGCAAAGCTCTGTCCTTAGCTAATTTTGGCTGTACATTTAGATCATATTAGTTATTGTTCTCTATCAATTTCTAAACATCTTTGAGTTAATGGTCTTCCAAACGTTTAGATTTTATCTGCACTAAAGAGACATAAGTTGTCGAAATGCGCATATGCAGAAATAAATTCACAGTAACTTCGGTATTTAGTTACTCCATACGATAATATGAAGGCAACAACAAAACCACAATAGAAATAAAAGGGACAACAGGAAACACCTACAATGGCTGAAAATTATAATTACATGCCACAATCTGCCAGGGAACCACACAGGAAAAACACAATTAAGACAGCCTTCTTTTGTACCACCCAGACGTGACATAAGATGACAGAATCTAAATCACAGCCAATGCTATGAAAAGAAAAAGTTTAGGAGAACGTCCGGATATGATTTGGAGGAACCTCAAAAAATGGTAAACAAAGCTCTTTTTTGGTGCCTTGCTAGGTTTTAAAGCTCAAATTAAAAAATTAGATTAATTCTTAGATTAAAAAATCTAAGAATGTCGCCATACCTCCGACGATTCCCTTGTTATGTTTGAAATATCTTCTCAATTTATTGTCTAATAATTGATGTAGAACGTTTGGCAATCGGAGTCGGAATATTTGTATCTTACCCCCTTTTACTACCAAATGCTCTAGAGTCACAAATTAATGACAGAATGAAAAGTTATTTTGCTTCATAATATGTTAATCGTAGAAGAACATTCTTAAGTTTTAAAATTTATGCTTCATTACATCGCACGACACCTAAAAAGATCTTTGTTTATCATTTTGTAAGGTGTCCCGAATCATATCCAGATGTTCCTCTAAACTCTTCTGGTCATAGCATTGGCTGTGATTTAGATCGATTGGTGGCCGTGTAAAAGGTACAACTGTAAGACTATGCCGAAGTTTTATTCCTCTGTGGTTCAAATCTTAAATATGTATAGTTTCCATATTAAATTTTGACTGTTGTTTTTATGTATTTATTTTGTATTTACATTATTTCTTTGAAAAAATAAAATAATGAAATAAAACTCAAAATAGAGTATGAACAATATTTTCATCATAGATGCAAACGAATTCTGTCTAGCGACTTTTTATCTGCTTTCGTTATTTAGTTATTTGTATGATCTGTTGATAATTCTTATATGATTTGCATAATAGGAAATACGCTGATGTGATTGGTTGAATTTACTTCCGGTAGCAATTTCTTAAGTCGTTTATTTTTCGATAGACAACGTTGACCGAACTACATTTAAGTTCACCTTGTAAATTCATACGCCGAGTGAATCAAATAGAACAAAAAACGTGTGATTGGCATTATAAAAGTAAGAATTTAATTACTTATCATCAAATTAAAAGAATTATAAGGATTAAACACCGTTTGAAAGGAATTTATAGGAGTATAAACGGGACCAAGTCACTCACAAACATATCATAAAAGTCCTTCGGACTTTTATTTGTTTGTGAGTGAATTGGTCCCGTTTATACTACAATAAATTCTTTTAAAACGGTGTTTAATCCTATAATACATTAATTCTTTTCAAAATATTTTGTTTTTCAGTGTAATATGTTGCTTTTTCTTCGAAAGGATGAAACAGCGAGTTAAAAAAAAACCAGAGTTAATTAAGTTTATCGAATTTATAAGATAAACGAAATTCTAATTTGAATGAATTAAACATATTTTATTCGCTCAAAACATTAGCAATTGGGATTGGGCACAAGTTTATACAACATTATTTACAGAAATTCTAATGCTTGTGAGTGGTGTTACATAAAACTCGAGATATTACAAAATGTCACCAATCTACAGTATTTGGTGAGTATTCTCTATTAAGTATATGTCGTTTGCTTCTCCTACTTGTTGTAATTTGCAGTATTCGATTTCCAGTTTCAGCAAGTGTAACAACTGAACAAAAGTTCTCTATAAGGTTCAGTACACCAATTTGCTTTCCATGGGTGTAAAAGCTCAATAACTTTATTAAAATTCCATTTCTGGCTCTATTAAAATTTCATTTCTGGCTCTAGAAAGTATTTGTTTAAAGTGCCATAATTCCATTTTCTGTTTTTACTAAGTTTGAAAACTTTAAAAAAAACACAACAAAAACAAAACAAAAACAAAAGAAAAATGAAACAAAAAACAGGAGGAATGGAATGCTATTTCCGGGTTCAGTTATATTTATATTGTATAAAAACTAACAGTAATCATCTGTGATGATCAGAATTACATTTCCAATTCCGGCAAAAGTAAACAGTGAAAGGATATAGAGTAAATGTACATGAGACAAATACATGTAGAACCAAACAATGCAGCATAGCTTATAGTCTAAATATCACCTCTGTGAAAGTAACAACTAAACAACAATTATTTATAAAATATTTTATTATATTTCTTTTCAAAATATATAAAATTTATAAATTTGAATTCGTAATAACAACTGCTCAAAATCATAACAAGAATTAACATTCTATTCATTAAACTTAAACATTATAATATTTTGCAGTTGTGTTTTTCGACATGGAAAATATTAGCAGCACCATTTAAAATTTCAAACACAAAAACACACTACAAAACGATTTAACATTACTATAAAGTAAAAAAAAGGATTTCATATCTCTTTACAGTAGATTTGGGATTTAAGGTCATGATACGGCACATGTAGGATTTCAGATCAGGATACAGCACATGTAGGATTTCAGATCAGGATACAGCACATGTAGGATTTCAGATCAGGATACAGCACATGTGGGATTTCAGATCACTATTCAGTACATTTAGGATTTCAGATCACTATTCAAAACATTTAGGATTTAAGGTCACTATTCAGTAAATTAAGGATTTCAGTTCACTATTCAGTCATGTCAGTACATTTAGGATTTCAGACCATGATGCAGTAGATTTAGGATTTCAGATCACTATTCAGTACATTTATAGGATTTCAGATCATGATCGGTACATGCAGGATTTCAACACAAGAAACAAGTTTACAATAGCAGTAGACATTTGTACAAACCGGTAAGTGTGGCTTAATTACATAGAACAAAAAATACAATCAACAATTGAAAGAAAAAATATATCTAGAAATATATTGCTAAGACAAATCATGACAAAATACAAAAACTGCATTGTCTATAATAAATATAATATTCTAGATTACTTATTTATGAAAATATCACAAAATAGATGAGAAAAAATATTCTAAACCTAGTGAATACTTTTAATCAGGGAAGCAAATGAAAAAAAAGAGAAAACTAAAATCTACTTATAATTGTTTCTATACAAATGAGTTCAACATTAAGCCTCATATAAGATCTAAGATAAAATATCACATTGCTTTGGTCAAGGAATTCTCATTCTTAAATGCTAAATGAATAAGTTATTTTAGCAAAATTTTGTGTTGAAGTAATCTTGTTGAACGAAATTCAAAGGAGGTGCGTATCTGTATATTTTTGTCATAAAATGGCTTCAATTTTGAATCTTGTAGTTCATGTAGTTTTACAGAAACCTCCTCAGAGAAATGAAGACCTATAAAACCATAAATCTGGGTGTTTATGGCATGGCAAGTTATAGTTTGGTATTCCCTTGTCCGTTTTTCTTTATATCATCACATTCATCGGAAACATAAAAACTTGGTCGGAGTCCATTTTCTTTCTTGTCTATTGAACTGCTTACTGAATCGATGCTGTTGAATGTATGATAGGGGACCTCTGTTTTTCCTTCCTAAAAGTAAAAAGAAATCAAATTGTGCAATCCCTTGCTATTAATATGATACAAAACTTATATGATTATGTTCTTCATTGCATATTTAGTTTCACTGGACTTCATGTATAACACTTTTTCATTTTTTTGGAGAGGAAGTTTGGCTTTGAATCAAGCATTACTAAGAAAAGTTGTCTCCCTTGTTTTGTGTGCGGATATTATTGATAAACCCCTGGCAGGTTTATGTTTGAAAGAAAACATCAAAAAGTGTATATTTACTTGAAACTTGATTCAAAATGGTTTTTTTTAACTTTTATTGTGTCCCGGGATTTCAGTGCGGTTTTAGTTTCTCTATGGTTTTACTTTCTCTATGGTTTTAGTTTCTCGTATTGCACAACTGATGAAATGTAACTGATCAAATTGCACACAATGTCAATTTATTTGGTGTGACAAAGAAAACTCTATATTGGGAGTAGTTGACCAAAAAAGTTGGGAGGCTAGAACGGCTTCATTACATTATTACCTCTTTTTTATCTTTCTTTTCACTACCAGGAAGAAGGTCGTCTAAGTATTTGAGTTCATAGTTGGTGTAGAAACATTCCAAGACTTTTCTTACAATACCGGTGGCCAAAACCTGAAATAAAAAAAGATAGATAAATATCCCAGTCAAAATGATGCAAAATATTGAATGGGTATATTGTTGCCTGAAATATAATTGAACTAATCACACACTTAGACCTACATGAAAATATAAAAGTAAGTGTGAAATTAAATTAATAAAATTCCAGTACTTATTAGCTAGTTATCCATGAATTGTTTAACTTGCATTACGATTGAAAAAACAAAATTAAAAGAAAATGTTCAAACAAGTCAAAACTTGTATTCAAGTAAAGGATATGTAATACATTTTTCACAAGATCTTAAATTAACAGGCAAAATAACAGAAAACATGGCTTAATTCTTGATTCCAAGATTTGAAAATGTAAACAAAAAATAAATTGCTACTAGAAAGACTGCATCATGTACAACTTTAGTAACCAATATAAATTAACATAGACTAGATATCCTCATCAAGGGCGGGCTACTCACCAGAAGTGGGAAGGCAATAGAGATGGCCTTTATACTTTTCACTACCCATAACAATGCCAGACAAACAATCTGTATGATGGTAAACAAGTGGATTCTCCATAACTGCACATGACGTATGTATGGCACATCCGGTTGGTATTTGCGAGGTTGAAGGAAAAGAATCAGACGATCAACAAACTGAAAAGAGAGATGGATTTTGAACAATAAAAGGTAATTTGATTTGTTCTTGAAATATTGTAATTATTTCCTTAAACGTAAGAAAGTCGTTGTAAAAAGACTAAGACAATTTAACAACATAATAGGACTAACAGAAGTTAGTTAATTTTAATTTTCAAATTTACTTCCAACATACAAAGTCCACTTCTCCATTTAATTAAAGAAGCAATGGTCTAATTTGGATTTAATACACTTTATTCAGATGTAAGGTTATTCAGTTTCATAAGAAGAAAAACTTTACCCACTTAAAAAAATCAAATGTCGAAGTATTTACCGAAAGACAACAATCTTTAGTAGTTACATACCGATATAATGTGCAATTTCCTCATTGGATTTTACATCTTAAGTTTGTTTTTCCTCTACCGGATTTGACTTTACTACCGGAGTTGATATGTTAAACACGGCGGGTGTTTTATAAGAAGCATGAGATGTTTACTTTCCCGTTGCACCCATCTCACTCATTGTATTATTGGGTCCGTGTGGTTCATCTGTATGTGTGTCTTCATTTTTTTTCTATCCCTACATATGTGGTGTCCTCGTTTCTTGGTGTTACCGATATAGCCGTTGTCGATTGTTCATTTTTAGACTGACGGTCCTGTTCTCACTTACTTTAGAATTTATAATCAATATGTAGAACATCCTTAGCACCTACATTTCACAAAATACTTTTATTTTACTTACTTGTTGTCCCCTAAGAGCAGAAAATCCCATATAGAAAAATACACCATATAACACAGGCATAGGTATTATCTGGAAAAACAAAAAAAAATATATATAAACTATATAAATTTCGTCAAATTATCTCCCTCGTGTAAAACTGTACCCGTCAGTTATTATTTTTAAGTATAGGCTCTTAAAATCTATAATATCTTTAATATGTTAAGTTTTTTTTTGTCTCTTTAATAATATAATACTCTTTTCAATTCATCTGAATATGTACGAAAAAAAAACACCCCTGCGGCAACAGATAAGTTTTTACAGTACCTTATTTTATATGCATATCAAAGATTTTGCCACTTTACTCGTAATTATCAAAATTGGGTCCCAATGGGGGAGGGGGGAGCGGGACTGGCCTTTAAATGTAAAAAGTGCCCGTGAAAACGGGGGATTGTGTTGGGTGTAAAGCGGGAAACTCCTACAAATCCCTGTGCACCGTGACAAGGGAGATTGATTATATTTTCCGGCTCTTGAAACGGGAAAGTTGAAAAATATTGTCGGGATCCTCCCATTGAGACCCCTTTATAATCATGACTGTTCGCCAGATCAATTTCAAATTTTATAGTAACCGTATATGTTATGAGTGCGTATTTAATTACTGTGTAGACACAACTTAATTACTCAGATTGATACTGTCTATTTTGCCATAAAGCAAGTTGCCTTTAAGGTAAGCCTCATGGCTAATGGTTGAAATGTGGCCGGATAAATAAAGCTAGCTCTGGATTAAAACAGATAATTCTTCATCTGGTTGGATCAAGAGAAAGCTTTGTAATCTTCTTTTTCTTAAATATTTTATAATTGCAGATTGTTAAACAAGAAATTAAGCTGAAAATAATTAAACCAAGAAAATCAATTTCCAAAAATTTGTTCTACACCTACCCTTAAGACACTTGTGATGAGTACGGCTAAACCACTGAGGATTCCAATAAATAATGCTGTCATTCTTTGTTCTCTGTAACATAGATTATTTAAATGTTTATAAAACACACTGAACCCTTTAGCAACATACCTGAAGCTAATTCTCACTGTACTTTTGTATTAGCCGTTACATGGCGCAGATAAAGTATAAGGAAAGAAGATAAGACCTAATACAACATGTTTTGAATATTTATTTTTTTATTATTATCAAGATTGTCAAATTTATCATGTTAATAGCTTAATTCCATGAATTTAATACCTTCCTTCAATAAAAATATGATTTCCCTTACTTTCTACCAAGTTTGAAAATACCTCTGTAGACAACGGTAAAACAAAGGCTTTCTTAAGGTTGGCCTAAACAAACTATCTTCCATTAGGGAAAATTGACATGACTTGAAGTGATAAAATTTGTTTTTAACAGAGAGCCTTTAAATACTTTTTATATTAAGTCGTAATATACTAATCACAATGCTGCAAACGAATGAAAAATTTATCTTTTAAAACCAAACATTTATCCAAATTTTTGGTCAGCAAACCACGGTAAAATAAGCCTTAGAATTATTCTAGAATATCATATTCTAATTTATATCTGAGTGACTACTACAGATAGTTTTTACAATTTAAAATGTTCATACGTAAAGACATCACATTTGCCTTATATACTTTTCTCATAACAATTTTAACTCTTATAATCTGAAAGTTTTGTCTATCTTGTCATTACTTCAGGTTTCGCTGAACTTACAAAACCTCTGCCTTACCTTACACCCAAAAATACAGGTTTTTCGCCTGGCGCTGTGCATTCTGATTCCTTCTGAAGACTGCGTACGTGGGCAAGAGCTGATACAGTGGCAGCAACATACCATGGAAGACCGAGGAATGAATGGATAGCTATGGTAATGGCAACAATAAACATATCTAAATGATAACCAACTCCTTTCTGTAAAATAAAAGCAGCAAAATGTGGACATAAATCCAAGTTTTAATGTTTGTTTTTGAAAACCCGTTTCC
>MJUU01013578.1:147660-179995 GCA_002080025.1 Modiolus philippinarum | reverse complement strand
GGAAAATTGTGTTGGGTGTGAAGCGGGAAACTCCTACAAATCCCTGTGCACCGTGAAAAGGGAGATTGATTATATTTACCGGCTCTTGAAACGGGAAAGTTGAAAAATATTGTCGGGATCCTCCCATTGAGACCCCTTTATAATCATGACTGTTCGCCAAATCAATTTCAAATTTAATAATAACCGTATATGTTATGAGTGCGTATTTAATTACTGTGTAGACACCACTTAATTACTCAGATTGATACTGTCTATTTTGCCATAAAGCAAGTTGCCTTAAAGGTAAGCCTCATGGCTAATGGTTGAAATGTGGCCGGATAAATAAAGCTAGCTCTGGATTAAAACAGATAATTCTTCATCTGGTTGGATCAGGAGAAATCTTTGTAATCTTCTTTTTCTTAAATATTTTATAATTGCAGATTGTTAAACATGAAATTAAGCTGAAAACAATTAAACCAAGAAAATCAATTTCAAAAAAATTGTTCTACACCTACCCTTAAGACACTTGTGATGAGTACGGCTAAACCACTGAGGATTCCAATAAATAATGCTGTCATTCTTTGTTCTCTGTAACATAGATTATTTAAATGTTTATAAAAACACACTGAACCCTTTAGCAACATACCTGAAGCTAATTCTCACTGTACTTTTGTATTAGCCGTTACATGGCGCAGATAAAGTATAAGGAAAGAAGATAAGGCCTAAAATAACATGTTTTGAATATTTATTTTCTATTATTATCAAGATTGCCAAATTTATCATGTTAATGGCTTAATTCCATGAACTTAATACCTTCCTTCAATAAAAAAAATATGATTTCCCTTCCTTTCTACCAAGTTTGAAAATACCTCTGTAGACAACGGTAAAACAAAGACTTTCTTAAGGTTGGCCTAAACAAACTATCTTCCACTAGGAATTGACGTGACTTGAAGTGATAAAATTTGTTTTTAACAGAGAGCCTTTAAATACTTTTTATATTAAGTCGTAATATATTAATCACAATGTTGCAAACGAATAAAAATTTTATCTTTTAAAACTAAACATTTATCTAAATTTTTGGTCAGCAAACAATGGTAAAATAAGCCATGACAAAGAAAGACATGGATGTAGCGTTGCTCGACATTTAGCAAAGAATTCCACTTAAACCGGTGCTAGGGGCCGTCTTGAACTTACTATGAGGTATGAGCAAAGCTCATTGTTGAAGGCCTCATGGCGACTTCAAGATGAAGAACAACAATAAAAGCGTTGTTCCTTTGGTTGTTTTTTACCATGTATTTGTAGAGACTTTGTCTCATGTGCATTTACTCCATATCCTTTTATTCATCATTTACAATTATTCTAGAATATCATATTCTAATTTATATCTGAGTGACTACTACGGATAGTTTTTACAATTTAAAATGTTCATACGTAAAGACATCACATTTGCCTAATATACTTTTCTCATAACAATTTTAACTGTTATAATCTGAAAGTTTTGTCTATCTTGTCATTACCTCAGTTTCGCTGAACTTACAAAACTTTTGCCTTACCTTACACCCAAAAATACAGGTTTTTCGCCTGGCGCTGTGCATTCTGATTCCTTCTGAAGACTGCGTACGTGGGCAAGAGCTGATACTGTGGCAGCAACATACCATGGAAGACCGAGGAATGAATGGATAGCTATGGTAATGGCAACAATAAACATATCTAAATGATAACCAACTCCTTTCTGTAAAATAAAAGCAGCAAAATGTGGACATAAATCCAAGTTTTAATGTTTGTTTTTGAAAACCCGTTTCCAGAGCCATGAAGTATAATTTCGTAAAAGTAATTCTCTTTGCTTAATAAAATGTTTATCACATTTTAATAGTTAACAAACCCAACATTAACAAATTTTCGTTTTAAACAATGTTCTTTTTTACATTGGCAACCCCCCCCCCAAAAAAAAATACCGAAGTTACTGTGAATTTAGTTTCTGCATATGCGCATTTCGACAACTTATGTCTCATCAGTGCAGATTAAATAAAAGCATTTGGAAATATGTGTAAAAGCTGATGGAGAACAAATTACCAAAAGGGATATAAATAGGAAAGCCAAAATCAGTAAAGCACAGAATGTTTGATTTTGTTTTTGCTCTAAAAAATAGTAAACAAGCTACCAAATGCATTCTTACCAAAGAAGGGGTGTTATTTCTTCGAACTTGTACTATATTCGAAATTATATTTTTAAAATACATATAAATAAATTAATCCTTCTAGAAATCTATACCTAAAAAATCATCAGTGTACTGAAGTTCGCCAATTTTGACGCAACAATCGTTGATTCCTGGCTCTTTTAGCGAAGTAAAATTGAAAAGGGATGACTTTATTTACGAAGAGGAGATGATTGCTTTTAGATAAATTATGTTTCATATTTTTAGAACATGTATCTTAGTTCGCAGATCCAAAGGCTGTCATTTACCTAGGCATTTGAAATCTGTTACAACAAATTAGCTGACTTAAAATAAATAGTTTATTGGATCATTATAAACGCATGTTATACTAAATGTATGTCCTGCAACACATGGGTTTCAGAAAAAAAGCTTTTTTTCATATCTACGGAAAAATGTGCTACAACTATGGAAATCAAACCCATACAAGCAAAAATTGATTCTCAATTACATGTACGTTATTTCCAATAAATTTCCCAATATTTATACCTAAATAACTTTCACAATTGAATCACAATTGCACTAGACGTTGATAATAGATCCTTTTGAAGTGATTGACAGTTTTAAATGCTATTTTAGGCATTAGCAATAACAACAAAGTTAATTTGGATTGATTTATTATCCATTTACATAATGAAGCATATAGAACCGATAATGTCCTTGTTATTAGATAGACTTGTATTGTATTCAATGCATTTTACACCAACTGACAGGATATTAGAGGACACTCTTCTTAAGTCAGTCAGAATAAAAACAGAATATTACAAGTTGTGAGCATACAACCACACACACACACACCCTTAAATTGTAATTGTCAAAGAAATAATTTACCCGAAACAAGAAGAACTTTTTTACAATAGCATGCCATTTTATGAGGAATTATATTTCACAATATTTATGCAATAGCCCCTTTTGCAAAGCTTTAGGTTAAGAGGTTTTTTTTATAATATTCTGTCATGTAATTTTAGCTATATCTGCATCAGTGCAATATTGAAATTCATAGAAGTCTACTTTTGGTTGTTTGTTTTAATAAACGTTATGTGCTATACAATGAAGTAATATATTGACTTCATGTAAAACAAATTAGCTAATATCAGAACAAGAAATAGCGTAATAATTCTTTATGTTTTTAAAAATAACATATTGTAATTCTGCTAAAACCATCCGCTAAATAAAGATTTGGCCACAGGAATTATACTATCAATGTAATGGTCGACTGCGCACCAGCAACTGCACTGGTGGTGTTAAAAATCCCTGTGATTTGGCATTCATTTCCATTCTATTAACAGTATAAAAATACAAGGAAATACAGTTACAAAAAGGTTAAATTAATGGCAATAAACGACTGTCTGGCGTTCCTTTATGTGTAAAATAAATCTTATTCTATATGTAGTTAGTAATATATTCTATGGACAAAATGTATACTTACTACTAATTTGTGTTCTTTTCTGTTCACAATTACAGCAGTAATTTGTTGATCTAAAAAGATCAGAATGGTTGATAAAGCTGCTGGGACCGCGGCACCAAAGTAAAGCCATACTGGGTTTTTGTCACTCCATGGGCTAACAAACCATCCACGTCCTGGTCTGGTAGGCTATTGTGAAAATAAACATTTCATGTTTACAAATATTATTTTTTAATTGTGTGTTTGCTTTATATGCTGTCAACCCATTATGGTAAAATGAGCAATATTAAAGATACCGGTAAATAATGCAACAATAGAAATTACAGAAAACAACCCAGAAAAGTTCGACAAAATACCTAAAAATTGTGTCTTTGTAAAAGCTTGCTGATGACAAAAGCAAAAAACAACATTGAGGGGGGCCCCCAACATTCACATCTAAAGAAATTTTGATAAAGATTTTTTTGTTATTTACAAACCATTCATTAAGTGCTGCTTCATCAGATTTAAATTGTTTAAGAATTAATATATTAAATTAATCTTTAAAACATAAATATACTAGAATTATTTTAAATCAACTAAAATGTACCTTAAATTCACTTGGCACAATCAGTTTTGGTGTGGGTAAACCTAGGAAGTAATCCAACAATACCATGGCAACAATAGCTAGCAAAACACTGAAGTCACTCACTCTTTGTCTAATCTGAAATATGATTTGTTCATTTGAAATTTAACCAAAAAATGTATACATGTATAAAGAATTTTAGTTAACTGCAACGTCAGAATTTGTTTTATTACCACAGGTTCGACGTCTCTGATAGTGGAATGTTGGTTTTCCAGCCAAGAAGATGATATATCTAAGGGTAAAAAAATCAAATAAAACTACAGAGTAAAATCCTCCAGCAAAGCTCTGTCATTAGCTTTTTTTGGTGTTACTTTAAGGCCTTTTAGGACATCTCTTTTGTTAAATGTTTGGTCTTTCAAATTTATCATTTTATCTTCACTAAAGGAAGATAAGTTGTTTAGAACTAAAACTGGCTGTTACTTAATTTATTTGTCCGAAGTCATAACTTATGATCATTTTAAACCGTATTACTTCTAAAATTGTAAAAAATAAAATTACTATATTTTTCACCTCTTCCATTTTTGTAACTAGTTTCTCAGACTTTTGACTGAAAGTATGAAAATATTTCCCGAACTTTTTTCTTGCTTTCTATTGGATAAAAAAATCTGATAATAATTCAGAATTATTTGACATCATTGTTTCCACGTGACAACTCTAAACTAGCAATGCAAAAGACAGTGAACACTATTCACTTTAAAGCAGAATAAATTTTGTTGATGAGCAAAGATGTAATTTTTTACGTTTTAATAAGAATACAAAATTTAAATCAAAACTACCAGAGATGAGAAAATTATTATTCAAAGATAATTTAAAAAAATACTAATAGACTGTTCATTTGTGATTCCATTGGATAAAAGTTATGTTGGTAATTCAGAATGCTCTGACATCATTGTTTCCATCTGACAACTCTAAACTAGTAATGCAAATTACAATGAACACTATTTTACTTTGCAGCAGATTAAATTTTGTTGAAGAAAATAGATATAATTGTGTATGTTTTAATAAGAATACAGAATTTAGAAAAAAATACTAAAAATGAGAGGGATTAATCAAAAGTTGTAAAGCTTGTGTTTTCGGTATAATAAAACACTTATAGACATGATTTTTATATAACTTGACAAGACAAAACTATTTGTATGACATCGATATTTTATACTTCTTGACTGTTTATTCGGGAATACCAAGTTCGTTGTCTCCTTGACCTCTAACTATTTACCTCGGCAACTCCTTGGTCAATAGTCAGGGTCTCGGGGACAACAAACTTGCTAGTCACTCATAAGCAGTCAAGAAGTATACAATTTGGATGTCATACAAATAGTTTTGTCTCGTCAAGTTATATACAAATAATGTAACCGAACTTATATACTGAGCTTGAATTAACCTCTTAAAATAACGATACTTACTACATTTGGAAACAAGGAACTGGTCTTAAATGCAATCAAAAACACTGTTATTCCAAAGGTACCGGCAAACAATATGCATGACAAAAAGAAAACGTCACCATAATACTTTTTAGGGTCACACATCCAGCTGCCACCAAAGTCGGAGCATGCTGATTCAGATAGACCAGCCCAATTTACGGAAATATTGCTTGTTGTGAAGTTTTCTGTTCCGACACAAGTGTAGTTTGTGAACATACTACTTTGTTGACTGAGGGCCATTGTAACGTTATAATTGCAGATGTCAGAGCATGAGCAATTAATAGGAAGTGGATCATCAGGGTGATAATTAACTGGATAATCTGACCCTATTTCAAACAGTTTCTTAAATGCCTCGACAATGAATATGACGGCAATGAGAGTGGCAAAACTGTCCTCAGTGAATCTCGTTATGTACTTGACACATGCACTCAGGTTGAAGATGACGATTATCATCACGAATAACACTGTCCACATTCCTACCCAGAACCTGGCCGGCATGAAATCCCAATCATTGTCCCTGAAAAAAAAATTAAATAAATGGTCGACTACACATTTTTAAGTTTGATTTTAAAATAACATATTATGTATCTTCGGTTAATATTTACATACAAATTTAGATGGGGTTAGCACATTTTTTAGTTATAAAAGTTTGTGCCTTATCAAAATCTCAAATGACTAATATCACTGTCTTGTATGCTCTGTCGCTAGCTGATATTTGTTTTAGGTTATCGTTTTAAGATTTGCTAATGTTGTTTGATTTTTTAATTTTTTTTCTATCTGCCTTGAAGAGACATGGATTTACTGTTGTTAAGGAGGTTCGCTCCTCATGTTTTCGGATTTCTGTCAGATTTTTGGAATCCTCGGGTTTTATCCATTTTAAGGCATTATGATTTTTTGCCCATTGACCCCCTTATTTTTCTCCATAATTTCATTTAATATATCTTTATAAGCATCCTGTAAAAATGTCATTGAATTCTATTTATTCTGTCACAGTCATTCACGATCAAACCTTGTTAATGTTAATCCTATGAAAAATCAGAAGAGTTCAGTTTCCCGCCAAATTTTTAATCACTTAAATCTTGAAAACAAGATCATCAACCTATCAATTTTTTTCTATTAAATTACTTCTTTTTTAGTTTTCTAACCAAAAATCATGTTTTTTTGAAATCCTATTTATTTTCAAATAGAGTAGCAAACCCCTTAAAACTGGATATATGCAGAAACATATAATATAATATTACATATTCAATGTTTTATTTTTTAAAGAGAGTTATATGGGGTCGTGTTTGATCACCAAAAAAAATCATAGTTTTTCAATCTTCAACGCGTATTTGAAAGCCATATTTTTTTATGACAAAACACAAGACCCCATAAATTTAAAACGTGGGTGGTTGATATACGACAATGACTATATAAACAAGCTGAATATAATGTTTTTGTTGGTTAAGTCTTATTTAAAATATATGTATCAGAAAATGAGTAAAGAAGCAAAAAAGCACGAAAAAGAGGGAAAAATGAAAGCAAAATTCACTTTTTTATGATTAGATATTTTATTTGTTATAATACTTACTTGCATAAGTTGTATATGATGGTCTCTAAAACCAACATAGGACCCGTACTACCCAAGATGTTCAATGGCTGACCACCAAACAGTGCAAACAGTATACCAGTTACTGCAGCAGCAAAAATACACTCCATTACACCCTGTAATTAACCAAATAATGTCATGAAATTAACAAAAATGATCAGTAAAATTGAAAGACAAATCATGTTTCACTTCAATCTGCAAATTTTTGCATTGAACTGAACACCAATTCAATGAAGCAAGAACCATAAACCTTTTCTCTCTCCTAAATATTTAATACTGTTTCTGCGTTTTGAATAATAACTGAATGTAATATTCACTAAAGTTTTAAGTAAAACTAATCTTTCTCCTTTTCTACCACTAAAGGGAAATTATTGCATAAAAAAACTGACATATTATCGAAGGCTATTACCTATAGTTGCTGCAAATTGTTACCCAATGGTCATGACAGACCATCCAAAATGGTTGCTTATTCATTTATCAGTTAATTGAAAATTAATTGAAACGTGTTTCAATTATTCTCCTTCAAATGTATAACATATCGTGCTTGGTTAATACAAATAAATATCAAGCTGAATCTAAAACGTGTAGGTAGGACATGTTCTGTTCGTCAATTCATTTATTGGTGATGTATGATGTGCAAATGGGTTCTATTTTTATTGCTTTTATTGAAGTCTATTAGAGATGATGAAGCATTCTATAGAAATTCAGACACGTTTCTGAGAATTCTTAACATATAGTCTTACCTACACGCGTGATGGTAATTTTTCAAATGTATTGTCCCTTGCCATGTGAAAACAAGACATCCTTTCGTAAAATATAGAATGAAAACTTTAAAAAATACAAATATTTTCTCCAAATAGAAAATGAATCTTGTACAAAGTAATACATTTTACCATATATTGGTCCGTCGCTTGACCCAGCAGTCCACCAAAAGTAACATTAGGTGTCAGTGTTCCCAAAAAGACATAAACAAATGATGCTAAACATTGTATGTGTATTGCATCCTTATAATCACTCAGATAATGTGGCACTTTTCTTCGAATATCATCTACCAAGCCTTTGAATGGTCTGAAAATATATATTTAGCATTGAAAAACAATTAATGTCCTAACGTCATCACAAAACGAATTGCAATTCACACCCAGCGTGCCCCAACTCAATAGATATTAATACAACTTGGATATTTACGAATCGAATTTCTCAATTCGAATTGAAATGTGAATTCCAATTCGAATTGAGAAAATGGCGTGCGGACAGTGCAAATTAAACGTCCCATGTGAAAGCACCATTAGTTTGCATAAAAGTACAGGTATCTCTACCAACAACTGAGCATGTGATCATTTTAGTCCCCGGATGAACATAGCTTTTAATGGACTACACCTTGGTCATTTTCGGTCAACATTGGAAAGTTAAATATTGCTGACTGTATTTTGGGAGACAGTTTTTTAGAGACAAGATGACTGATTTAACAATAGATGACTGCACTTTTTTGTAAAAGTTTTTGGGGGTTGTTTTGTATGGACATTGATCAAAGTTGATCTGAGAACCTATATACAGCTTCAAAACACTTATACAATGTCTTTAATACGGCCTTTGCTATTGTTATAAATAAATGTATCATAGGACAGAAAAGCACTTAGGAAGAGACATAAGTTTTCAATATAACCATCTTTAAAAGTTTGATTATTGCAATGTTCAGGTATTTTTTGTTGCTGGGTTTCCTTTGTTTTTCTTTCTATATTAACCATGAGAGATTTTGCATGCACGTTCTTATATATTTCAACCCCCAGAATATGATAGTTGTGCTGTATTATTTAATGAATTTTCATACTGCAGTTATTAATTTTGAAGCCCGTGTGAGTTTCAGAGACTTACATTTTAGACCACACAAGTGCAGGATCATCGCCATGACCACCTTCTTCTTCTGTTGGTAACAATTGTCCTAGGATCGGATTTATAGAATTTTTTCTGAAATTCTAAATTAAGAAAAATTTGACCAGCAAACACTTGTTTTTATCAAGAGAAATGTTCTGCATCTGTCGTAACAATTGCAAATGAATATGAGCTACCGTATTAAAAGTCACTTATATTTTATATACATATTACTTATATTTTACACATAACAAAAGGAAACAAACAATTACGCTTGATTTCCTCACAACAAACAAATAAATATAACTTGGTGAAGGTTGTCCGTTGTTTAAGTTTCATGCTCATAATGATATTTTGTTCCATAATAGGTTTACAAAATCAATAAAATGCACATGCGTTCTGGTGAGTCATTTATATCAATAGATGTTTATTAAGTTGCATAAAGTGCAAATTAGTTACAGTTGGTAGGTTGAATTACCTGTGATGGTACTTTAGATGGTGGTTCAAGTCTTATTTTAGGATCCCATTCACCAGGTGGCAGCACTGTTACTTGTTCCATGAATTCATCAATGCCAGCCAGAAATTCTTCTTTCTCCAAACATTTGTATGCTAATTCTCTAAAAATCTGAAAAAAGTATAAGGATTTTCTTTCGTTACTGTTAACTCGATATTTTGAAAAAAAGCAGTAGGTATGTTTCCCTTGTACTATGAAAGGAAACATGATTTACCACAATAAAAGGTTTATTTGGTAATTATATCTAATTTGACTTCTTGACCAGAGAAAATATTTGCGATACCATTTAACTTTCAAAGATAATTTCAGGAGTGTATCTCCCCCTGCATATTCTGTCTGTAGCTGAATATTGGCATTTCTATTTAGATCCTATTGGTTATTTGTTCTCAATCAGCTTTATACGTATTTCGGTTTATGGGCTTCCAATGGTTTGATTTTATCTGCACTGAAGAGACATAAGTTGTCGAAATGCGCACATGCATACACAAAATTTAAAGTAACTTCGGTACTTAATTATTTAGATGACTTGGATGCAATCCAATATGTATAATAAAGAAATGAGAAAAGAATAACCAGATACAGCTAGACTTTGAAGCTTATAACTCAAAAATTTCTAATCTCTTCAGTAGAAGAGAAACAATATAGAGTTAAAGGACAAGAGACCAAGTCTCTCAAATGAATGATAAAACAGAGCAACGGTTCAATGCTTGTATTGTGTTCTTCATCATGGTGTCACCATGAGGCGTTCTAGTCTTCTTATTCTTTAACGGTAGTGTTGATGTTTAAGGACAATTCATTGCATCGGTTTACATTCTACACCAGTCAAAGAGTCTTCAAGTAGAATATTGTAATGAAAAGTGAATTTTCTATATTTCTGTTAAATTTTTTGCTTGAACAGACCGGAGGTTATATGCAAATCACCAATTTAAATCGATCTTATAAGCCCCCCCCTCCCCAACCCCTTATAAGTACATACCTCATCGACCATCATTGTTGATATACATCTTCCAAGTTCATTTAACTGAGCCATCGTTCCTTTTGGACCAAACATGAAACAGATAAAACGTGATGGTAATGCTACTTCAGTCATATCACCAAGATGACGAGCCTCTTTCAGTCTTATTATTCCAACCAATCTTTTTTCGAGGTCTTCTATTTCTCCAATCATCACACTAGCAGCTTCTGCGTCTTTTGGTATTTTTCTCATGAAGTTGAGATTGGGCTGTAAACCATAGACAATGATTACAACTTCTTTTTACCACTCCAATTCGTAAGGTAAGTATAAAAACGCGACTATGTATATAAACAGAGTTCCAATTAAGAATTGAATGCATTATTTTGAAGTTTCATTGGGATATGAAAGGGTTGACCGAAGCACATTTTTAATGAAGCGCGGTAGCGCTTCATGTTGAAAATTTGCGCCCGGTCAACCATTTCATAGTCCCTATGAAACTTCATAATAATGCATTCAATTCTTATAATTACATTTTAAACCCGAAATATAAAAAAACAACTTTATTTACAGGCAAATACATCATGTACATTGGGATTCTATTTTTACAAATTCATCCGCCACTTGAACACGTGGTCAAATGTGTTTCATGGGAATTGCAACTTCACATTGATATGACACATGATCGATGTTCACCTATCAAACTGACGGAATTCAAATGAATATTCATGAAATGTAATTATATCAAACAAATGTAAAATCCGACTCCATTATCAACGATCTTTTCTATCTTTAAAGTTCAAGCAAGAAGATTTTGTTGCATCAATCATAATCATGCAAACATACTCTAATTATTAGTAGAACTGAACATTTGAATTGACAAATGAATATCAGATTAATAGGTATGGAAGGCATATGTTATGTACTTGCATTAACTCACTAAAAAAGTGATAAAGTGACCAACTATGGAAATTTGCAAGGCTTACCAACTAAGGTGCCGGTGGAAGAATTATATGATTTCAGAAATTTACATCCTAACTTTTAGTGATGTCTATTTCTGTACTTACTTTGTAGTTAGGACTTGTAGGGTCAGAGGTGAGGTCCTGGTTACTTGGGACACTCTGTAGCCCACCACTGTCCATACTGGCCAGACTAGCACTTGATGAAAGTTTGAAACCAGAACCATTGTTTTCTGCCTCGACTGAAAAATATATACGACAAAAATAAAATGACGATTTTCATAGAATGAAGATTTTTGTCTTTATTTAAGAATTGAATCCGCCATTTTTAAGTTCCATATGGATTAACAGAAGCATATTTTGATGAAGCGGGTGTTGAAAATGTGCGCCCCGAAAACATGTTTACAACTTCGAAATAATGCATTTTAATTTTATAAATTCTTAAGCTCAAACATAAAGATAATTGAAAAGTTCGTCTAGAATCTTCCGCCAAATAATTACGTGGTCAAATGTAACAGAAATTAGCAATGCCACTTTCATTATGTCACGTGACCCTAAAAGTACCAATATATTGATTTATTCGTGATAAAAAGCAATTCAAATCCATTGAATGATTCGTGATAAAAAAGCAGTACGTTCTAGATCTAGCCAACTTAACTTTAGTTATAAGATGAAACAAAAAAAGCAAAACCTACAATAAAGGAAGTAACTCACATCTTTCGTCGGCAATATCTGACAAGGTTCTACTTCCTTTCGCTCCCTTTGCACGTTTCACGTGACTATGTTTGTGTGGTTTCATCATGATGTCACGAAGATGTGGACGTAATCTAGTGTCTAAATCACACTCATCCTGCCATTCCTCCAGCATTCTATCTGTAAAACGTATTAATTATCCATAAATGTTTCATTCGTTTTCAAAGACAATATTATTGTTTGAAATCCGTATTGAGCATTAATTTATCTTACAGTGGAAAACCCGTTAAAGTTAAAGTTGGACGAAACACGAAAATATCAATAGGATTAACTTGCTTTATTTTTTATGAAAAAAACAACTAAATTATTACTTCAAAATTATTTGGACAAAAGTAATGATATAAAACAGCTGATATGTCAATAGGTGCTAATGTAGTTTTTAATTTTTTTCAACTATATGGAGCGCTGAAAGTTAAAAAAATATCTTCTTTCGTCACGTATGCAGGTTACATGTATGCATTTTCATCAATTTGTATACATTTGTAATCGCTTAATCTACATTTGTCAATAATTAACATTTCTCATCAAAATGTATACATATGTAATCAATTATATTTGTCATTTGTCATTGCTTTATCTACATTTGTCATTAATAACATTTGTATACATTTGTCATCAATTCGTATATATATGTCATCAATTTGTATACATTTGTCATCGCTTTATCTACATTTGTCGTTAATTACATTTTTATACATTTTCATCAATTNAAATACATCATGTACATTGGGATTCTATTTTTACAAATTCATCCGCCACTTGAACACGTGGTCAAATGTGTTTCATGGGAATTGCAACTTCACATTGATATGCCACATGGTCGATGTTCACCTATCAAACTGACGGAATTCAAATGAATATTCATGAAATGTAATTATATCAAACAAATGTAAAATCCGACTCCTTATCATCAACGATCTTTTCTATCTTTAAAGTTCAAGCAAGAAGATTTTGTTGCATCAATAATAATCATGCAAACATACTCTAATTATTAGTAGAACTGAACATTTGAATATCAGATTGATAGGTATGGAAGGCATATGTTATGTAATTGCATTAACTCACTAAAAAAGTGATAAAGTGACCAACTATGGAAATTTGCAAGGCTTACCAACTATGGTGCCGGTGGAAGAATTATATGGTTTCAGAAATTTACATCCTAACTTTTAGTGATGTTTATTTCTGTACTTACTTTGTAGTTAGGACTTGTAGGGTCAGAGGTCAGGTCCTGGTTACTTGGGACACTCTGTAGCCCACCACTGTCCATACTGGCCAGACTAGCACTTGATGAAAGTTTGAAACCAGAACCATTGTTTTCTGCCTCGACTGAAAAATATATACGACAAAAATAAAATGACGATTTTCATAGAAGGAAGATTTTTGTCTTTATTTAAAAATTGAATCCGCCATTTTTAAGTTCCATATGGATTAACAGAAGCATAGTTTGATGAAGCGGGTGTTGAAAATGTGCGCCCCGAAAACGTGTTTACAATTTCGAAATAATGCATTTTAATTTATAAATTCTTAAGCTCAAACATAAAGATAAATTGAAAAAGTTCGTCTAGATTTTCTTATAACAGATCTTCCGCCAAATAATTACGTGGTCAAATGTAACAGAAATTAGCAATTAAGCAATAACAGTACATTATTTGAATACCCGAGGGCGTCAATCGTAGATTTGACGGTCAAAATGCAGTTTACAGGCGACACGTAGCGGAGCCTGTAAACGGATATTTTGACCGTCAAATCAAGATTGACGCCCTCGGGTATTCAAATAATGTACTGTTATTGCGATTGTAATGCAATTAAAAACCATCAATCGATTTCATGTTCTATTTTTAACTTGTGTATTTGTAACCATATAAGAAACCAGGCTAAACAAGGAACCTACCATATCCCAGCTGTGTAGATGGTGGAATTGACGGTCAGTTCTGACCAATCAAAACTTTCGTTATATAAATGTTGCATTACAATGACACTTTGATTGTCACGTGACCCTAAAAGTACCAATATATTGATTTATTCGTGATAAAAAGCAATTCAAATCCATTGAATGATTCGTGATAAAAAAGCAGTACGTTCTAGATCTAGCCAACTAGATGAATCAAAAAGAGCAAAACCTACAATAAGGGAAGTAACTCACATCTTTCGTCGGCAATATCTGACAAGGTTCTACTTCCTTTCGCTCCCTTTGCACGTTTCACGTGACTATGTTTGTGTGGTTTCATCATGATGTCACGGAGATGTGGACGTAATCTAGTGTCTAAATCACACTCATCCTGCCATTCCTCCAGCATTCTATCTGTAAAACGTATTAATTATCCATAAATGTTTCATTCGTTTTCAAAGACAATATTATTGTTTGAAATCCGTATTGAGCATTAATTTATCTTACAGTGGAAAACCAGTTAAAAGTTGGACGAAACACGAAAATATCAATAGGATTAACTTGCTTTATTTTTTATGAAAAAAATCAACTTAATTATTACTTCAAAATTATTTGGACAAAAGTAACGATATAAAACAGCTGATATGTCAGTAGGTGCTAATGTAGTTTTTAAATTTTTTCAACTGTATGGAGCGCTGAAAGTTAAAAAAAATATCTTATTTCGTCAAGTATGCAATGTGACTTCCATGGTTACATCAAGGGAATAAAATGTATGCATTTTCATCAATTTGTATACATTTGTAATCGCTTAATCTACATTTGTCATTAATAGAATTTGTAAATACTGTAATTTAAATAAAATTGAAAATGAAACTCATTATTTTTTTACATGTCCGAAATATGAAGGTGAACGTAAAGAATTAATGAAAAATATAAGTAAAATTTTCCCAGAATTTTACAAATTAAACAAAAATCTTCAACTCAAAAACTTGATTTCGTCTTTTCAATGCATGCAGTATGTTGCTCCATTTCTAAAAAAGTCATTAATACTGAGGAAAGTGGACTCCCAGACTGCATAAGTTCATTGTATTTGTGTAATGTATTGTGTATTTGTATTTTGTTTATGCCATCAGCCCTCAGGGGCATAATTGTGCATTTGTGAATAAAGTAATTAATTAACATTTGTCATCAAAATGTATACATATGTAATTAATTATACATTTGTCATTGCTTTATCTACATTTGTCATTAATAACATTTGTATACATTTGTCATCAATTCGTATATATATGTCATCAATTTGTATACATTTGTCATCGCTTTATCTACATTTGTCGTTAATTACATTTTTATACATTTTCATCAATTTGTATACATTATGTCATCAGGTACATTTGTCATAACCTTATCTACATTTGTCATTAATTACATTGTATACATTATCACCAATTACATTTGTCATCAGTTACCTTTGTCATCAATTGCATTTGTCATCAATATAAATACGTATGTCGTCAATTGACTTTTAATTTATAAAGAAAAACATTGCTACGTCCGTAGACATCTACGGAGTTGCCAGTTGAGTACGTGGCAAAGCAAAATGATCTTTTTTATGAATAATTACTTTATTTTTACTTACCAACAGCATTAGCCAAGGAGTGAGCATCATGGTCTAACACTACAACTCCGTCAACAAAGGCACATCTGAGTTCAAACAAGGAATGCATAGACAGTGAGGCAACGTGTGGCTTGGACCAACGCTTTCCACCCTCTTCTAAGTTCTCCTCGTATTTCACCCATCTATATGAAAATAGAAAAAAAACATTTGAAGAATAAATAATTTCTAGATTTTTTTTGATATACGTGAAAGGCCTATTCGTTTAGATTGCAATACAATTAGAATTAGCGGACCCAATTTGGTGATATGAAGGCTTAAAGTCCTAATTCTCTGGATTTTTATTCTAAATTCATGCAGAATTTAAGACACAAATCGACAAAAAAAAGGCAAAAGTAGTCTAGAACCCTTTTTGTTGACGGTTAGATTCTAGTATAAAACGAAGCTATAGCTCAATTCCAGATCCAAGAAAAGGAAAGCTTTTGAACTTTGTGCAGTAAAAAAACAGTCCCAAAAACTAGTCTGGAGCGTTTTAAAAGCTGGATCTGGATCATACATGCAATTTTTTGGCGCGATCCCGTTTCCCGCGCTTGCTAAAAACAGCAAATCCCGCATCTTGCTTATACCATCGAGACCCACTCCTTTGTCAACGTGCATTTGATGTTTTAAAATTTAAGATATAAACTGAAAAGTGAAAAGACATTTTTCATATGGATTACTTCTATTTTTGTTGATCCCATGACAGATAAAAGCTTAACCTTGTTTGTTTGTTTTGCCGTGTAATGCATCCGTATTACATATGTGAATTGCGCATTAACATCCTATTATAAGATCTTGTTGGGCGATATTTACTCCTAACGACTTATCTATTTTTCATACAAAATTTGAAAAGTGCATTTTAAATGCATGCACACCGAGGCTGTAGTGAAACGTTTTTAAATATCGTCTCCTGTAATTGAATTGAACAAAAGATTAAAAAAAATATTAAGAAGAAAATAAAGAATTATGAAAATATATGTAAATTCAAAAATGAAATTTAAAAAGAATAGGAGACGTTGGATTTTATCACTAATCTAAAAAACATTATCTCATGACATATTTATAAATAATCTAATTATTTTAATTATTTCATAACCAGGATGTTTATTTTCTCTCCTAATGTAACGAAGTTAGCACAGTCCCCATCCCCCAACGTAATTGTGTATAAAAGCCACTAACAGTTCAAAATCAATATTACGCAAAAGGAAATCTTTCTACACACCTTGCCGATTCCCTCCATTCAAAGTTTTCGTTGTGTTTCTTCAGTACGTCTAATTGACAGAACACACTGTGGGCCTTATGTGAGACACCTCTGTGGTTGTTACTGATAATCCTCTGGACCCAGTCTGTTGGGTTGTACTCGAATGGCTGTTCATGGAAAGTGCTTCCTGTAATATAAATATTTTGTTACTGATAATTCTCTGGACCAAGTCTTTTGGGTTGTATTCGAATGGCTGCCCATGGAAAGTACTTCCTGTAATATAAATATTTTGTTACTGATAATTCTCTGGACCCAGTCTGTTGGGTTGTACTCGAATGGCTGCTCATGGAAATATAAATATATTGTTACTGATAATTCTTTGGACCCGGTCTGTTAGGTTGTACTCGAACGGCTGCTCATGGAAAAAACTTTCTATATTATACATGTTATTGCTTAGTTGTGAAATGACATAGGAATGGATACAGGACTTGTCGTTTCTTAATTCGTTGAAACAAATATTGGCGGAACAAGGAAGTTTCAGGTTTTAATTTTTTTTTTAATTTGGTCAGGAATTTTGGAAAAGATTGGCAAAACGTTAAACAAAAAAGCCTGGAACCTTTTTAGAGACCCACCTGTGATAAACCATTACAGGTCTTTGCATTGTACATTTACTACATTTTATAATGTTAAATGCTTACAGAAAAAAGATCACCCACATGTCTAGAGTATGTCAGGTATAACTTGTGTCTCTTCCTCTTTGTTTCATTGTTCGAATAAAATATCTATAAACTTTAAAAAAAAAATAAAAAGAATTAAAAAAAAAAGAAACTTGTCCTTTATGTATCGTTGATCAAATAAAATATCGTTGAACTTACAAAAAAGCTTGTCTTTTATGTATCATTGATCAAATATCTATCAAATATCTATGAACCAAAAAAAAATTTCACTGCAAGGAGTCTTTTTGTCATATGATAATTGTTGGCCTAGTTCAAGCTTCAATTGACAAACAATAAATTTTTGTGACACAAATTTAATGGCTCATTTTTTTCTAAATTCTGTTATATTTAAAAAAACAGTATCCATAAATAACACAGAAAACCAAATTGACCTAGATAAGATGTTTGGTAACCTTTTATCCAGTTTAGACAGGAATATTCTTTGTTCAAACAAGGTCACCCCTGTCACGCAGAGTTCTGTTAAGGGGCGGAAATCCAATCGAGTTGACATATGAAATTTGTAAAGTTTAGATTTATTTCAGGGCAATTCATTTAGCCGGTTTACCATAAATTCCAATAAAACTAACCATGAACTCAATCTAATCGAAACCAAGTTTACCATAAATTAATACTGGACTTTTGAGATAGGAGTTCTCACGTGTTAAGAGATAGAAACAGTTCCCGGAAGGTGGAATGGGCACCAGATTGCATTCCTGTCACGCATTTTACGCATTCGCTTATTATTGCGTTTGGTTCCCACCATACGGGCGCTTTTGATGTAAAAATGGAATCGCATCAGTAACTCGAAAAATCCGGTTGGATATATCTAAACCCATCTTTACGGGACTCTGCATAACAGGAATGGAGTCTAATTCAAAGATAAAAAGAAAACATATGTATATAAAGTTATCAATATCTGCGTCTAGTTAATTTTGATAGAAGCCCAAATTTTCGTGCAGGTACCAATCGTACACTTGCTTCTGATACGGCATTCCAAATATGAAAACTGAATTGATGTATTTCAATTTGAATTCCTTCTCATAAACGTGTCTATTGTTTTATGTGAATTTTAAAATATTGCATATGAATGTAAAAAAGCATAATATTACTGGGACGTGCAGATAGCATCCATCATTGTCATGTTTTAGATTCATGGAAAACATACTTCATAAAAACAAAAATATGTTGGCATTTCATGCTTTTTTCAATCTAATTTATTATTTATTCGAGTTTGTAACATCTGTAACCATTGAATAATGAGTTCATTTCTGTTTCGCGAATTTGTGCAGGCGCGGATCCAGGCAATTAGAAAAGGGGGGTCCAATTTGAAATGAAAGGAGATTGCGAAAATTTTTGGGGGTATTTCTTAATAAAACGGCCGAAAGATCCTAAAAGTAGCACCCCTAATCGACTAATGACAGACCTTAGCACGGGGGTTGGGGGAATACTGAAGAAATCGATCGAAGTGCTATTAGAAAATTGAAGCAATGGATTGATGTCAAACAAAATCGTGTAATAAGAATGTCCTCGTATTTCATTAGCCTAATCTTATTTTATTTTCATTAATCTTGATTTGCGGCGCCGGAATTCGAATTCTTTCAATCGGTATAATGGCAAAATGTGTTATTGGTCTTTACATGTTGTTTTCTTTTTTTTTTCACAAAATAAGTTAAACTTGTTTTCACCTTAGAAGTATGAAAATTGATTTCAAATAAATAATTTAAAATTTTCAATTGATCATTCTTTACCCAATTTAAATGCATGTTGCTTGTCATATATTGCATGTGTGAAATTTATTTATGTGCGGAAAATTCATGTCGTTTCGCACAAATGTATCTTTAATGTGTTAAATCACGATTTATATTGGTTAAAATGTAATAATTTAATTCTAAAACGTTCTTTCATTTCTAGCTTTTCAATTAGTATTCCGCGTATTCCGATCATTATACTCCGTATGTAACCAGTGTTCCCGGCAACCAAATAGCAAATATTCAATATAGCTTGTATTTATTAGTTCTCGTAATTTGGTCTTTTGTGTTGTAAAATAAAACCACTGTCGTAAAAATAATTATTAAAACATACACAATACATTTATATATTTTCATTTGCAGTTTTAACGCAAACATGTTTCTCTATGTGAAACTTACAAAATTCGACCATGAATAAGCTAGTCACATTTCATATTAATCATATATTTATGATATATTCAATAAAGGCATATTAACCAAATCATTTAGGGCAAATATTAACCGATTTTATACAAATTTTTATACAAATTTGACAGTAAAATTGTTGTGACGGGCCAGTGTTTACTAAAAATCTGGCTTTTGATATGCGTTTATTGCATGAGCCATACTTTGTCAATAAGCATTTAAAACAGTTAAATTTTGGCATTTAAAGTATAAAATTAAAATTAATAAAACTAAAATACTTAGTCCCCACATTGGAATTTTTACTCCATCATTATACCTAAGTCAAAGTTCAAGTTTTTATGACAATAAACCCTTTTATGAGGCTTGTTTAGGGGGTCCCAATATTCTATATCCCAGTAAGTCTGGATTAAAATATCCCTTTGAAAATTGAAGATATCCCAAATACTTATTTAAATATCCTTCATGCCATTGTCAAAATGTCCCATATCCCCGCCAGTTTTGTCTAAAATATCCAGTATCCCATTGCTTAAAGTCATAAAAATCCCTTATCCCAAAATGCCCTAAGCAAGCCTCTTTAATGGAGAACGTATTGAATATTTAGTGTCAAGGAACTGAACGACATGTTGACAAAATTGCACTCAGTCTTATACAAAGTAACATCTGAAACGGACATTTATTGATGGAAACCGGATTACGGCCTTATGTGAGAATAAGTTTCGATTTATAAACCTTTGTTTGATTTATGTACTAGTACGATACTTAATACAGAATCTGTGGTCATGTTTATTGAACTTGAAAATAAAAACCAGGTCAAATCATGCTGTCTTTCCAAGCAATGCATTTGTGCATTTGTTGTTCCCCGCCGCAACGCGGAGCGGGGACATAGGAATTCCGGGCGTCTTCGTGTCCGTGTGTCCGTGCGTCCGATCGTTAGTCCGTCACACTTTCTTGTAAGCGCTCTCATACCTACAAATTTTAAGGGATTTTCATGAAATTTATACCAAATGTTTATATTACTAATACCTTGATCAAATTCGAAAATCAGCCTCGGCCGATACATTTTCACGGAGTTATATGGGACTTTTACCAAAATCATGACTCCATTTTATCCAAAAATTGACATTGTAAGCGCTCTCATGCCTACAAATGTTGACGGATTTTCATGAACTTTATACCAAATGACCTTGGTCAAATTCGAAAATCAGCCTTAGTCGATACTTTTTGACGGAGTAACGGGACTTTGACCAAAATAACATTGACCTTGTAAGCCCTCTGAAGCCTACAAATTTTGATTGTTATACCACTAATACCTTGGTCAAGGTCGAAAATCAGCCTCGGTCTATACTTTTTGACGGAGTTATAGGACTTTGACGAATATAATGTTTTATCCAAAAATTGACCTTGTAAGCGCTAATTTTAATGGATTTTCATGAAATTTATACCAAATGTTTATATCACTAATACCTTGGTCACGTTCTAAAATCAGCCTCAGTGGATACTTTTTGACGGAGTTATGGGACTTTGAAAAAAATAACGACAACGTTTTAGCCAAAAATTGACCTTGTAAACACTCCCATGCCTACAAAGGTTGACGGATTCTCATGAAATTTATACTTATTGTTAATGCCACTAATACCTTGGTCAATTACGAAGATCAGCCTAAGTCGGGACTTTTTGACAGGGTTATGGGACTTTGACCAAAATATTGACTCCGGTTTTATCCAAATATTGACCTTGTAAGCGCTCTCATGGCTACAAATTTTGACATATTTTCATGAAAATTTTACCAAATATTAATACCACTAATATCTTGGTCAAGTTCAAACATCAGCCGTGGTCAATAATTTTTGTATCCCCACATATTTAATTCTGGTACAGCCTTGAATGTTTGTAAATATTGCATTTTCATATACAGTATACTAGTATATTGCTTGAGCGGCGGGGGACCCAGGAATTCTATTCTTGTTTTTATTTTAAAACGTCCATTCAACTTTGATGGATGGGATACCCCGTATTGAGCCTAACCTATTCTTAATCCTATAAGTTATCACTGGGTCCTAAGTGCGACGCGAAAAATTCCTTATTTGTGTCAATGGCATTTTAATTTCTATAGATGCAACACGATTTAGTGCCTGATCATGTACCATATGAGCCATTGAGTTATTTAATTGAATGTAGCATTTAATCGTGTAGCATCTATACTAAATGCTATTGACATAAATAAGGAAATCTTCGCGTCGCACCCAGGGCCAAATGAGCATACCTAAAGGTCTGAACGGAATTCATTGATATAGATGTCTAGCAAAGTTACAACCACACCTCGCACTTATGAATGCGGGGTCGTCAACAAACATAAATTAAACTGACAAAGTGTTCTTACAACTGCCGTCATCCGTTGCCCGACAAAAGACCTAACAGAAGTCGACCACAACATATAAACAACCACATGGACTCATCTAGCCAATTGCAAGAAAATTTGGCATTACAAAATAGTGAGCTTGTTTGTTCGGAGTTTTCTACAATAAATTGCAAAGGATATATATTCGTGGATTTTCATTACGCGGAAACAGACTCCTGTGCGTTTGGAATAGAATTTTGGTTGTACAAAATCTAAACAAATTCCTACATTTACACAAATATCTTTTTTCCGACTAATTCGGAGTCCTTTGTGTACAACTTACAAGTGAACCTTTTGAATCAGGCATCAGGGAGAGGAAATACTTTATTCAATTGAGATGGAATGATTTTCCGTAATTTTGAATTTTACTAACAGCGTTTTAAGTAAAATGTAATAAAATAAATTAGATAGATGCATTATATATCAAACATACATTAGTAAATGGATAGATTAAAGGAAAATAAGGTCTATTTGTGGAGGTACCGGGGTATATCAAATGAATCAAAATTTATCACCGATGAGACACACATATTATTGTAGTTTTTTATTTTTTGAATTTTCGAATTTTTAAGCAAACATTCACTCTCTATGGTTGAATATAATGGAAGCTAAAATTAAATTGATAAAGATTAAAGCATGCGTTATTGCATTGATTGCTTGTTTTTGCATGCTAATATCAATCTTGTTTTTATATGTTTTTAGCAATTCTGAGTAGAGAGAACAAAGGAAATAAGAGCAAAAAAAAACCAATTTATATACCTAAACTCCTCTTAATAATCCGTTAATGATAATTTTAACTCCTTGTAATATTCCCAAATTTACAAAAACTTGCAAGTGTGCTACCAGAGAAAAAATCCTTTGTAAAACGGGATACTTTCGGAATATTTCTTACCTCTTCTTTTACTTGAATATGAATGTAGCGTTTCTTGCACACTTTTAGATAATCTTCTCACTGGGTTCACAATTCGAAATCTAATATTTTCAGCAATACTTTGCCTTCGTTTGTAATTTGCCATTTTTATATCCGAAATGCTAATTTTGCTTTCCCGTTTTTTACGTTCCCCGGGCATGCCTGGATGGTCTTCAGTTTCACATATGCTAAATCCACGGTTAGTTCTATGTTTTGATGAGTTTTCATATTTTTCGGGAATGTCCGATATACTCCCACGCTTATATCTTTCTCCTACCATGTCTTTCCTTGGGTTTCACATTTTTAACTATTCCCGTAGGATCTTCAGATTGGCATAAGATATATTCGAAAAAAGAGATTCATAAACTCGTTCGTATATTTGAAATATCTTTCATGAAACGTAGACAGAAATATATTCCTATTTGACGGACATGGCATTGTCAATGAAATATACACCTTGAATGGAAGTGCGAATTAGTCAATATTAAAGGTATCGGATCCCCATGCACATATAAATGTGTAAAAACTGCGGGCTGATTGCCCGGTGTGATTCTGTTTATTGAACAATGGCCATATATTCGATTGACGTGTAAATCGTATTTTAAATTTAACCATCGAATCGATTTGCAGCACGTTGTGCATTTTTTTACAATTGTATTCACGATTCGGGGAGGAACCTCAACCCTCATGCATAAATGATTTTGTTGTGAAACTGTTTTGAAAGAAAAGAAAAATGCAGGGAAAAAGAAAAAAAATGAATCAATTCTCGACATTTAGAATATTTTGCGTTACAAACAATATGATTTCAAACGTTATTTTGTATGCTGAAATTGTAAGGTCTTTGCAAAAGCTTTTAAAATTAAAAAGACAATTCTGGTTGTTATAGGAAGTCATGGATAGTTAGGGGAAGATCATTTGATTTTCAGGGCGGAAGGGGGGGGGCTTGGGCGATTTTGCTAAGAAAATTTATTTATTTACACGAAAATCTCAAACAAATTATTCATTTTCACTCACCCAATGACACATCGAATATTCATTTACAATTACAACAAAAAATTTATTCTTCAAAATCAAATTAAATTATTTATTTTCATGACAAGCGGGATTAGATCATATTTTAACTTACACCAAGATTAAATTATTTATTTACAAAATCGCCCAAGCCCNCCCCCCCCCCCCCCCCCCCCCCCCCCCGAAATCAAATGGTCGTTGGACACACCCCTTAAAACATGTCGCTGCTCGCTTGTTAGCGAAGCAAAGTCCATCAAAATATACTACCAGGCGCGGATTAAGGTGTTTGTGTGATGGGCGTGCACCCTCTGGCTGTAACGAAAATATTTTTAGGGGGTAAAATCGGAGTTTGCGCAAAAATCTGACTAAAAAAATTTCGCGTCGAGCTACACTCGCCCATTTTTCAATAAGCAAATCAATAAACCTAAGTGGATATAACCCGTTGTATTCCTCTTACTAAGTTCGCTCGAAGAGGGAAAGAATCAGATATGAAGAAGGATATAATTATTCTAGGTACTCTTGATATTGAAATTAAAGTTATCTTCCCTTTGACCATTTATAGAAACTTCGTACAGGTAGATATTCGACAAATGTTCGTACAGGGAGATAATTCATAAACGTTCGTAAAGGGAGATAACCGACAAATGTTCTTATAGGGAAATAATCGACAAATGTTCGTAAAGGGAGATAATCGACAATTGTTCGTAAAGGGAGATAATCGACAAATGTTCGTAAAGGGAGATAGTCGACAAATGTTCGTAAAGGGAGATAATCGACAAACATTTACCCCATTTCCTTTCTTTTTCATAAATGTTACTCGTCAAGGTTTAATACTAGAACATTGGTGTTGGTTTAAAGAGAAAGACGTCAAGAAAAACGAAAAACAATCAAAAATTAAGCGCTTAAGTGCAATGGCTACCTAAATGCTAGTGCAAAAGTTGACAAATTTCAATAGCTGTTTCGTGTCACCTTAACAAGCTTCAAGTTTTGTTTCCAAGTATCTTGAGCAGTTTTCTATTCAAAGTAAAATTACTGGTACTACTTCTTTGTTTTATAATTACCAATGATCCAATATATCATTCAACATTTACTTTAAGATTTACAGAGAATGACTTCTTAAGTCCTTAAAGTCTCAAAAACTCAAATACATAACCGGTGCACGTTTTGTCAATATTTGAATCTCGTGCTGACATAGTGATCTACATACAGGTATAATTTATGCTGTCGTTTACTTGAACTACATTTAGGCCCTATCAAGTTAATTTGTAGATTCTCATCCACCTGTAACAAAAAATCTGGGGTTGGTGGGAGGGTTTCATTTTATTTTTTTACTGATTTTCACTAAAATTGATAGGAATTTAAAAAACAAATTCTGAATAATTGAAAAAAAATTGAGCTTAGAAAAAATGGGGCGGTTGGGAATGAGAATTTATTAATTTATTTGATGTGGCCTTATAGACAGTTCTTACGGATCCGAAGCGTTTTGATGTCACATGATGATATAAAAAGATCTCGTAAATCTGAGATGATATTTCATAATTATCGAATATTTTCTCATAATCATGAGAAAATAAGATAAAATTATGAAATAATATCTCATTTTTATGTGATAAATATCTCGTAATTATGAGAATATATATCATAATTATATGATAATTATCTCAGAATTATACGATAACTATCTCATAATTATGACTTTTTATATCATAATAATTACTTAGTATCTCATAATTATGTGAAAATAATTATAACCTATGATCTCTTATTATGAGATGATATTTACATTACATCTCATATTTCTGAAAAAAACTCATAATTATGAAATGACATCTTATAATTATTAGATTTTATCTCAATATTTCAAGATTTTTTTTCGTGTAGCATCAATACGTTAGTTCTTCACCTATACTGTATAATACAGTGTACTATCTTCTGAAACACGTAAACGATATACTGTGAGCCTTCGCAAAAATGGAATAAAGGAAGAAAACAAAACATCCTGGAAATCATTGTGAATCAATCACACTCTTAAATGAGGGAAATTGTGGGTTAAAATATTTCTAACACAGTCCGTAATAGTTTTATCCACAATGCAATGGCGAACCTGATAAAATGACATAAGAACTTAAATGCGTATATTCTGGTCTGAAGCGCTTTACCCTTTACTTTCATTATTTAGAGGTGAACATACTGTATTTAAGGATCTGAGGGATGGGCTAAATCCTAGATTTTGCTGTCGCAAACCGAGATTTCCGGCCATTCGGCTATTTACAAGTTCTGTCGTACAATAAAACATCTCTAAATCGAGCCCTAACTAAACCGGACGTCTGTCTAAGTAAAACAAGCTGTGTTATCATCAAATCTAATCTGTATTTTGAACCTGTGAAAAGCAACCACCTGTCTAATCCGAACACTCTTTCGAGTTTTAATTTCATTTAATCTTTGATTTTGTCGTTTTTACTTTGATATACAGGGGCTGCAATCGTAACTTCTTGGCCATTTATTGGATAAAGTTTCTGGTTAAGCGAAATTAGCTGAGTATCTACGATTGACTGTGGGTGATATCGGGTCACTGTCAAATTGCTGTGTTTCGGAACTACTTGTTAGTATTCATACGCATAATATGGTGTATGCAAATTTTGGAAAAATTGCAGAACTGCTTGAATATTAATTATATATATATATAAAAATAATAGTAATATTTATTATTCAAATAGAAAATTTTAAATCGCGTTTCATCCTTTTGTGAATAACCAATCAAGAAAAAATATAGGATGCTTTGTTTTTGATGCGGACTTTATCATAAGGGCATACCGAACGCACAAAGGTCGCATTTACGGACTCACTTGGTTATTGCATTGCCGTGATAAAGTCAGTATCAAATAGAAAATTTCAGGCTAAGTAACTTCCGTATTACGCTAGTCTCGATTCTATTCTTTAGTATTTTTTTGTTAGAACATTAGGCTTAAAGTCGACAATGAAAAACAAATACAAACTATCACGGCAATAGCAATATTACTCACCTCCATTCGACTGGTTTATAGTCGGTCTCTGAGGCCGGTTTGGCATATGTATCTGCATATAGACACTCCCTCGACGCCCCGTATACACTGCAAAATAAAATAAATATAACAATATTAGCTGTTTCAGGATATTCCACATACATTAATATATCATAAACAAACTGCATAATTTCCTTGGATCCTCCATGTTTCTTACAAAATTGGCAAAAATGACGATTTAAGATGAATCTACGACCGGATTAACATGCTTTTCCGTTTATGAATTGGCAAAAGTTGTAGTAAAGGTCGAAAGTCTATATATAAGTACTATATCGCACATAAAGAATCTTATATATTATTCGATGTGTCAATGTTAAATATAATTTGGATCGGGACAATATTTGTATTTTATGTACTTGTACACTTATATTTGTAACAGACAAAACAATATTTCAAAAGAAGAAAGAAATCAAGAAAGATGTCACAGAGTATAAGTAGCAACACACAGATAAAAAAAGACGCATGGTTTCTCAATATATTTTCGATGTCAGAATTTTGAGGACTTTTAAAATAGAAACCTGTGTAATAGAAGACAGAAATGATCGTCTCAAATGAATTACTTGATTCCTGACCTGCTGAAAAAATTCTTCTTAAAATCAAATTATGTAGTAACTTGAAGTGTACTTGTACTTTTTCCAACATGACAACTGTTTTACTGAATTTGATTGATGAAAAACAACCCAAAACGCTACAAAACAAATTAAGGGAATACGAGTGTCAGATAATTTTGTAATTAGAATTAAAACTCTGACCTTTTGTTTTAAAGAATTTCGCTGACAGAACAATATGAGCAAAAAAATTTGAAAATCCATGTAAGAATTTTTGAGATACAAGACGTCAAAGTTTTGGCGGGAAACAATTTTCTCTAGAGTTTTCATTCGATTTCACTTAGCTGTTTATATGCTTTGAAATATAATTGGAAATTTATAAAATTTATCATTGTCTATTTTATGTATCTTAGAGTGAGATATGACCAAGAAAATATGATACATGTGCAAAAAAATTAACCCTGTATAAATGGATAAAATCTAAGAATATCGAATGCTTCTAAAATCTGACACTCATACTCCCTCAGTCGATATAAATCTTAGCTCAATGGTAAATCAACTAGTGCCCACACTAAATGTATTCATGCATTGATTTTTGTTTATAATTATAGAACTTTCCCGGTGAAAACAATGAACTCGAAAAACCGTATTGTAACGATACCCGGCCATATCCGGATGTTTTTAGTGCAGCGGAAATGGGCGAGTAGCTTCGTTTTATAAATGGGATAGAAATTGTGGATAGACTACGCGTACAAAATATTTCCAGATTGCGGTGGATAATGTTCCACAGCTCAGCGTATAAAATGAATCAAAAGAGGGTTGAAACCCGGTATGACGGGATTGTTAGTAAATCGAGTTTCTGCGAATTGTTTTATCATCTGCAACACTTACTGCCAATATAAACTTGAAAAAAAGACCATTATATGATGTTTCAATAGTATGTTGGTCAATTTACAAGAATAAAAAGGTAAAAATGCTTACATTTTTTTCAAATTATATATAGAATAAATGTAAATTTGATCAACTGCTTAGAATGTAATATAAATAATCTCGAAGTGAAAAACATTAAGATTAGGTAGTTCGTCGCTATTTAAAAATTTTGTCAGAAAAAATATAAAAAGAGTAAAGAAAAATATTATTTATACTTAAATTTGAGATATATCCTTTGGTCCTTAATTGGGCATTTTCTGATAATATGAAATTGAAATTTAAATTGAATGTAAATCTTATATTATAATTTTGCCTTACCGAAAGGAAGATATTCACGCTTTCCGCTAATAACCATTGCCCTTGCAAAACATCAATTGTTTTAATACCGTAACGATGTGCAATCTTGCGATGTTTATTTCATGAGATCAAAATTAAGATAATGTCACTTTCACCATCTATAAATAATGACAATGATAAATCTATGATTATTTTTCCTTTTATTTGGAAGTGTTTTATTTGTTGACAAAACCAAATTTGAGGCGTGTGATAAAATAATCTAAAGGTACGTAATACAAAATATTTAATTTGCACTCCAGAACAGTACAATTGAGCTATCATGGTGTCAAGCCATTCTTTGATGACGGAGATTTGCTTAAACGAAGGGGCACAAGGAGCTTGTTTGGAGACCAATAAAATATTCTACCTCTTTTGAAATGTCTGTTAAAGTTAAAGTTCACTGCACTACATAACTGGTGCTATTATATTGGAAGTGAAAAATACGAGGCAATATATATCAATGTATATCAGATAGTCTAAAGAACGAGAAATTGGGACTTACTTTTTCGTAGATAACTCGGAATGGCCAAAACATAATATGAAAATTACATAATATATCCAAACACATGTACATGTTTACGAATGTATAAATTTACAATCACTTTGTATCCTTTTGAAACATTCTATTGTTTTGATATAGGGCCTTAGTTGTTCAGACTTTAGAAAGTAAACCTTGTGAATAGGTTTCCCCTAAAGGGCACATTGCAAATCAACCAAGTCTTATATTTGAGAAACGGCATACTTTGTTATAATGCGTAATTGGGATACAATCTTTTGGTTAGTTATGTAATCTTCAAAATTTTTGAAGGATGATGCTTCTTGAAATCTCGACTCGCGTAAATATATTTTTCGGAATTATTTTAATAATTTCTTTGTAAAGAGTACTCCTGTAAAACTACATCTTCCATTCCCTAGCGCATTTCAGGGTAGACATAGGGCATTGTAGCAAATTCTTATGCTGGCTGATCCAAGATGAATAGATATGAAAAGGAAACAAACAATATTTCGATAGGTATTTTCCGCTGCACTAATCAATTTCCGGATATAGGCGAGTATTGTTACAATGCGGTATTTCCGAGTTCATTGTTGTCACCTGGAAAGTTCTTTAATTATACTCAAAACTCAATGCACGAATACATTTAGTGTCAGCACTAGTTGATTTACCGTGAGATTTATAATCAATTGATTTATGGCATTCAATGTTGTTTTAATTATAATTTTCAGCCATTGTAGGTGTTTCCTGTTGTCCCTTTTATTTCATGAACAAAACTTCAAAGTTGTTATATGTATAGTTTTTTTCACAGAGCCAATTGATTTTAATTTTCTCAAGAAAATTAACGCCCTACATCTAGAAATTTATATGAGTATTTAACTCTCTTTTTTCAGCAATGGTATCTAAACATAAAAGTCAGAATTTCGCAAGGGAGGTAATTCTTTTGAATAAGTTTATAAGGGAGATAATTTTAAGTTTGAATCTAGCATTGTCATTGCCTTTTTCTATTAATCTTTGCTTAAATTTGACAGAAAGGCTGGTTTCAACTCTTGACATTCCTGGATCTGTTAATTTGTTTGCATGCGATTTTAACATTTTTATATACTTATTCATATGATTTTTGAAAACACCTCAACACGTAAATCTGTACCAGAGTACACAGACGCAAATCCGGGCCCAAAGCCGCTAAAATTTGACCATGGTTTAACAAAAAATTAAAACCAGTAGCCCAGGTTGCCCTGGTTGACAATATAGTTCTGGGCTGGTAAAATTTCTTGCCGTGCTACTAAATTACGCTCGCAAGGGCCCGGCTGGCCACTTTACAAATATTGCGAATGTTTGTCCGTGGAGTATTTGCACATCAAAGTTTGGCTGTACATGTAGCTGTGCAATTTTAACTTACAATTTGCATCACTGTTGCTGTGTTCCATTTTTGTTGTTGATAGTACACTTCTTCTGTCGCTGGGAATAGAAAATAAATTAAACTTAGTGTGATGAAATAATAGATCATATTTACACTGGTCTAACGGGATAATACCAAAATGTTTGTCCGGCATCTCTGGAATAAAATGATGTCTTAATGTGATAGAATTTTTGCAGTCGGTGTAGGAAACACATGTGAGGTACACCCACCTAATTGGATTAAAAGCTATAACATGTTGGATACATCAGAAAGAAAAACCCATGAGGAATGATAAATAGATAAATGCCGGATAGACTGATCTACTGTGAATTCAGACATTTGGCGGGATTCGCCATTTCGGGTTCAAAGCTATCTATGCATTCCATGTTAATTTTTGCCAAATTCTGCAAAAGCATTTCATTGTTCAAATAAGGAAGCATCAACACCCTAATCCCTTCTAAGGATCCGCCAATGATTATAGCAATTTCAAAGAGATGTCTTAAGTAGAACGCTAAAAGGCTGATTCAGAGGGGGTTACGGAGGTAAGGAACCCCTTATTTCCACAGAAAACCTCTAACGTTCGTGCAGAATATTTGTAAAAAATTAACAAAAATCGTCAAAAAAGGACCCTAGATATTTTCTGGACTCTCCTCCCCCTTTTCGAAGGCTGGATCAGTTGCCAGAGACGCTCCCGTTAGATTACGTCATCAATGTACAGTCATCAGCTGACCGCCAGAAGCCGTCAAGTACGTATATAAGGTAGAGAATGTTATCATCAAATCTTATATCTTCAGATGTCGACTGTTTTTGTTCAAATTTCAGTTGATTAGAGTTTATGCTAGGGGCATCACATTTATTTGACATTAATGATAAATAACGTATGTTTACCATGTTCAACAGTTCTTTTTGTATTTTTGCTGTATTTGTTATGATTATCATATCTATTTGTTTTCTTTTTCTTTTTTTTTTTTTTTTTTTTTTTTTTTTTTTTGAGTATTTGAATTATACTTCATTCCTCTATTTGGTCCGATTGAAAAAATTACAAGGTATTCATTCTGCATCGTATGGAAGCCGGAGGTGGCCATTTCCGCGTTTTGATGTTGTCGTGAGCGCGCGGTATCATTCAACAACGCAAAAAGGCAAAAACACGAGAACAAGAAAGCGAAAACCCGAAAAGGTGAAAAAGCGAAAAGACGAGAAAGAAAACACGAAAACGCGAAAAGAAGCAATTAAATAAATCTCGCGTTTTCGCGCTGTCGAGCATGGAGTTTCTCTACACAGTATCCGGCGTTCGTGGCCAGCATTTTCGTATTTTGACCTGACTAGACCTATTCACCACCAGGGAAACGCCCCGTC
>MJUU01013578.1:96761-118996 GCA_002080025.1 Modiolus philippinarum | reverse complement strand
ATATATATATATATATATATATATATATATATAAAACAGTCAACCATGTTGGCGTCTTATCTCAAGACACTCTTGGATATAAGTTCCAGGAAGGTCCAGAACATCAGAATTCTCATTTGAAAAAATCCAAATAAATTTTGAACGATCATTCATTGCATTAAAGTTAACACAGAGTTTCTCTATCCAGGAAAAACATTAAGTTCTTCTTTCTTTAATATATAAATTATATTCTGTTAAAAAGTGTTGCTCATCTTCAACTTTACCCTTGGAACAATTACTCCCTTTTGGGTCGTTGTCTCTTTGACACATTCCCCGTTTCCCTTCTTTTTTCTAGTATTTATAAAGTCTTTCTGAACGCTCAATGTTTTTGTATCCGGTGCCGCACTCTATTCTCAAAGGATGTGCACTGATTCTTAATTTGCATATGGCTTGTCTTAATTTGAATTGTTTGAGATCTAAATACTTTTCTCATTCAAAACAGTTTTTGATTAGAAAATAAGTATCAAGTTTACCCTTTTTAATGTCTTTCCCACTACAGTGGAAAGACCTTATTGTATTTCTTATGATTATTATTAAGGTCTTTCACGACTCCAGTCGGAAAGACCTTCTTGTTAGATTCTTGTGTTTCTAGTTTTAGTTTAAAGCAATATTCAATAACAGTCTTTTTAAGCTATTTGTTAAATTTCCAATCTTCATGTGTAAATTTGGTATTTTTAATTCATTTATAATAAACAAGAATTTCGCTTTAAGTGCCCATAAATTTAATAGGTATATTCAAAAAAAGTATTGAATTATGATAGACTTAAATTGTTTACTTTATTTACATAAAAGCGGCCAAATTAAGAGATTAATATAAAAAAAAATACATGTACCTATTGCATGTACGGAATACCATCTGTGTGTATCAATTCGGGGTGATCAAAATTATGACAAAATAACTGTCTGTTACGTTTGCTACTACAAAATCAAAAAAAAAAAAAAAAAAAGAATTTCGCGAATTTTTAAACTAATTTCACTTGTTTAAGATCACCTGCCTACGTGTCTCCGGTTATGCCAATATTTTGCCATTAACAAACCGTCTATTTTTACACGAATACACTTCCCTGAGATCATTGGAAACCGCTCTTATGTGCTTAAAAGATCACAGCAAAAACTTCATAAACGTAAAAACGACAGTGATCTCTGCATTTCATCTTTGATAGAGAAAACAGCTGTGCGGCCCTTTTAGAAAAGGTTCTGAAATATAAATATCTTGGAAATCTTATTGAGGCCTCAGGAAAATTTCAATCTACCCATTTAGAACTGTCTAAAAAGGGCTGTAAGGTCATGTTTTCCATGTTTAAATATTTAAACCCTATTGAAAATGTCTCAGTAAAGATATATAAAAAAAACTTTTTGTTAAACCTTATACTGATGTACAACTCAGAAATTTGGTATATGGATTTTTTACGAAAAAATACTTAATGCAAAGCTTCGTGCGAAAAAGTCAATTCATCGATTCATCAGACAAAAGTTTTCTTGAAAAGGTGAATTTGAAATTCTGTAAATTTGTCCTTGGATTAAGTAAAAAAACTGTTAATATAGCAGCTAGAGCAGAAATTGCTCAATACCCTTTAGATGTTTATATAAAATTACATGTCTTGAAGTATATGGCCAGAATTTCTGACCAAAATAACAATCCATTTTTATTAGATGCATATGAATTATCAAAAACAATACACTCAAATGGCATATATTCTTGGTACACTTTTGCAGAAGATATATTAATACAGCAGACATTGCTAAAAAAGATGTTGAGGTTTCTGATTTTAAGAAAGAGAAATGCAACCTCACAAAAAATTTGAAAAAAACATTAATGGATAAATATGAAAATCTATTTTTTGAATAATTGAAATCTTTAACTATTAACAATAAGCTCTATCTTTACAGCAAACTTAAGAAAAACTACATTTTAGAACCTTATATTGAAAATTCAAATTTTGAAAACAAAAAATTAATTGTTAAAATGAGAATAAGTGACCATATTTTAGAAATAGAAAGAGGTAGATATAATAAAATAAACAGAGAGCAGCGCTTTTGTAAACAATGTAACAAAAATTTGATTGAAGATGAGGAGCATTTCTTTTTCCATTGTCAAAAGAATGAACCATTAAGAAAAGATTTTTTTATCGAACTAAAAAATATGAATCCACAATTGATGGAAAAAATACAAGGAGATTTTTGGGAAATATTTTGTCGTCTGATTGTCTTATGCACCTTGCTGCCCCTTTCATTCAAAAGTCACTAGCACTGAGGAGAGTGGACTCAAAATAGATGCATAATTTTTATTGTTCTAAATGTATATATGTTTCATTGTTTATAATTGTTTGTGTTTTGTAGATGTATGCTGTCAACCCGCAAGGGTAAAAAATAGCATTAATAAACTTAAAAAAAAAATAAAATGTTGTTGTCTTTTCCTGGATTGGAACTCTCTTGTCAAGTGGAGGTGGATTCGGTTATCAACAGTCGTAGCTAATGCAAATACAAACATAGTACATACGTGCACAAATGTAGATTAACTTGGCCATCGTTAAGGGTCCGACCATTTAACTTAAAGGGGGGGGGGGGGCTATGGTTTTTTTTCTAAAAAAAATATTTTGGATCTGATTTTATGTGAAAAAATATTTTTGCTGCCAAAATGATGAAAAAAAATTTTCTGAATGAGGCTTTCTGCCCAAAAAAATAATGTTAATTTTGAAAAAAAAATAGTTTGTTGATACGCGTGCAAACAATAAATAATTTGTTTCTGTCCAGAAAAAAAACCATAACCCCCTTCAGGTTAAATGGTCGGTCCCTAAACATATTGATAGAAAATGTTTCATATAAATTCTGCAAACAGAAAAAAATTAGGAAATTGAGGTTCATTTTAGCTATACATTATTCTATTTAACAAATACATACAGTTTTTAACTCGATAAAGTACCAAAATTAGGATGATGTTATCAAAAATGTATGAATTATTGGTCAATTTTCAAAACCCTGAATTTAAAAGGAAGACGATTCTACCATGATGACCGGAACTGTTTCATTGTATATAAATGCCGAAACCGAAGTGCAGATCAATTTTCATTGAAAAGGCCTATAGACCATGGACGTATTTTTCTTGACATTTTTCAAATCAAATTATAGATCGTCGCTATTTTTAAAATATAAAAATATTAAAGAGTTGTTATTTCTCCCCTTTGGTTCGTTGTCTCTTTGACACATTCCCCGTTTCCCTTCTTTTTCTATTCTAAATAAACAAAATTGTATGACTCTATACGTATATTTAACATTTTTTGAATTGTTGATGGTGAACAATGTATGGAGGTTAGCCGGTACAATTCTATAAAATAAGTGGTCTTTTAAAATTAGACTTTCAAGAAATATACGAAATTTTGAGTCAAGGATTTTTTTAAATCCAATATAAGTGATAATGTTTGTTCAAATAAAAACAAATAAAAGAATCTTTGCTAGGTTGAGTAAAAATATATCAGGATTTGAATAAAATATTTTGCACATTCTGAATATGAAGATATGTCTGCCGTCGAAAAACTAAAGAGTTCGACCGTTCCAAAAAATAAAATAAAATTGATATGTCATCGATAATATTTTCCTGAAATCTGGCTTTGAAAATCAGGCCAATTTTAGGATTTATCAGCAATATAACAATGAATATATAGGGAACTGTGCGAACATGCATATTATTTGGCTATCATATGAAATAAATACCAGACAGATTTTTCTTATTTTTTTAAATATTTTTGAGACATACACTTCAGCTCTCTGTTGAGCTGATAAAATCTATATGTCATCGTTTGATATAGACAGTTTACGAAATAAAAAATATTTACCACAAAAGGGAGAAAGTTCGCGATATGAATATGTAAATTTATTATGACGTCACAATGGAAAGGCTGAAAAAAGAACATTTCGGCTTAAAAATCAATCAATTCCACATCCGATTCGATTTTCGATGCGCCAATCGAATGCGCCGTGTATTAGAACTACATTTCAACTCCACATATAAACTTTATCGGCTTAGGTCCACACCTGACAAAAAGTCAACTAAATTTTATTGATGTCTATCTATGTTTTTATGTCTATAGGAGTCTAGGATGATGTTTATTTCGCTGAACTTGATTACTCTTTATTCAGGGGCCGAACCCGACCTGCCGTTGGGTGTGGGGTTTTCTCACCGTCCATTGAAGATCTTATGGTGGCTTTGAGTTGTTGTTGCTCCCCTTTGTGTCGTTGTCTCTTTGACACATTCCCCGTTTCCCTTCTTTTTTTTCTATTTTTTTTTCTATTTTAGTTTAACTGTGTTCTATATATGTTGTATTGCTTGATCCAAAATGGATGTATTTTACAATTAAATATAACTGAAACACATTCCTCACTATGAACCAAGTGCGAATCGATGGGATCATTATCAGAGTCTATACAATAGATGCGATTCCGATAAAGGAATTATTACTGTCATAAAATCAATAATGTTTACGACACTAATAATGACTTTTTCAACAATCGTATATATTGTCATGACTATCATAATGATCTCGTCGATTCGCACTTGGTCGATAGTGTTCCTAACATGCTTTCAATGTAGTATTCAAAAACAAAAGTGGCCTTTGAGACTTTCGGGATTTACCAAAATTGGGAATTGAATATTTTTGAAATCAAATTTTAGGGAAAATGCTTAATAAACAAAATAAATTGTTTAAGTATGGTTGTTATAGTTTGAATTCCAAAATATGTGGTCTTTGGGACTTTAATATTTTCGAATTTCTCGGATTCTAAGTATGACACTTGCCAAAATATAAGATTACTGTAACCGTATTACGACTTATTGCATTAAATCTGGGACAAATAATGCTTCTGAATTTGTAAAACTGACAATGAATTGGAACAGGAAACAAGAAATACTTGGTATTAATGTTTGTTTCGTCCGAAATTTTAATCAAAATCATGATACTTGTCGGATTTGGCCATATGACATTGAAGACAATACATTGGAACAAGTAAATGGCGCGTCAACAAATGTAATGTTTGATACGAAAACTCTGAATTTAGACGAAGGGAAAGTCTGTAATAATTATGTTTTTATTATTATGTTTTACGATAAAAAAAATTGAAAGTCAATTAATTTTAAACTTGGATAAACCATAATCTGGCCACAATATTATGTATTCCCAACATATGTGGGAATGCTACAATTTTATAATAAAAATTAAAATTGGGAGGAAACATTTCCTCAACAACTTACTCAATACTGTGTATTTCTTCCACTTAAACATTCTGTAGGAATACATAACTAACCAAATGTATTTTATCTGCATGATATTTTGATATGGTCCATTTTTTTTTTATTTTCACAATTAATGAACAATTTTACAAAATTTCCATTAAAGTCCATTTGATTTCTATAAATCTCCTGAAAAAAATCCTTAAAAATTCATTTCACAACTTTTTTCCAATTTTTCTTGCAATATATGTTCATATTATATATACGAACTATGATAACAAATATCATAATTTTTTATCCTTAATTAAAAAAGTTGCCCATTAGGTTTCTATGTAAATTTTATTTTCCAAAGCTAAAGCAAGCTGATGGGGTGAGTTCGATTGATGTAACTTACCTCCCAGTAAACAAAAAGAAACAAACATGTGGCTTGATGTATACATTAACAAACCATGTGACATGATAATTTACATGTCAATTAGAATTAAACTGGTCAATCCAGTTATGTTTATCAATACTGAGAAGTAATAGGGAAAACTTCAATGTTGTTTATTTCCTATGTAATGCAATGTCTTAAATTGATCTATCAGTACTTTTCTTAGCATTACAATATAAAAAAAATATATATAGTAATATTATAACATTGAAAAAAAATTAAAAAATAAAAAAATGACTCCCTCCAAAAAGGCGAAAGAACAATAACAAAACAAAGAAAAATCCAGGGAGACTTGAGGCTTTCGTGAAACGGGGTGAATTAAAACAAAACTTCTAGACTTGTATCACTTGTTCAAAAGCATGTTAAATATTTATCTGTTAGGTAAACTAATATTTTTTTTTTAATATTTCAATATATTTACAGTTTGTTTTATTTCTTTGTTTTGTTTTGCAATTGCAGAGGAAAAGAAGTCATATCAATGATACAAACATATACCATGCTCAGTCTGGTACAATACATGTTCAAACCATTGTTATTCAAATTTATGTCCAGTGTCAACCTTGTCTGACTAGATTTCACCTATCTGACATGTAAATTATTTGGTCACATGGTTAAGTGGTATTTACACTAAAGCACATGTTTGTCTGTTTTTGTTTACAGAGGAAGTAAGTTACATCAATCGAACTCACCCCTCCAATATTTTTAGCTTCAAAAAATAAAATTAACATAGACACCTAATGGGTAACTTTTTTAATTACGGATGAAAAATTATAGTATTTGCTGTCCGAGTTCGTATATATATTATAAATAAATTTTGCAAGAAAAATTGGAAAAATTTCATGAAATAAAATTTTAAGAATTTTTTTCTGGAGATTTATAGAAATCAAATGGACACTTAGCAACATGCTTTTGACGTCAGTCTTATCAGTTTCCCCTACATTTAGCCCTGTCAATCCTTTTTCTGATATTTAAATTGATATTGAACTTTCAAAAGTCAAGAACATGTATTCCGATTTTTTGGAAAAAGCAAAAACATTGATTTTATTGGAATATGTACGAAAACATACGTTACTATAATTATGTTAGTACATGTATTTGTGTATTTTATTAATTTTGTAGCCATCAGCTCATAATTGGGCATAAAGTTGCTAATAAATTGAGTTGAATTGAAATATAATGAAATGATTCATTACCATACACTTCGGAAAGTTTTGAGTTTGAATTTTCGTCTGTAGTGTGACAGACGAAGCTTTTTCAGCCGGCAATTTAGCGACAAGCATTCCAATTCATCTTTTAAAAAATTAGAAATGGCGCATTACCTAATACCCCGCCACGTTTCACAAAATTTCTAAGTTAAAACTCCAGAACTATGTGTACCGCTGAACCCAAAATTACATTTGGCCTGTGTTTTGTGGTAAACAGTTTACATACCAAGTTTGAGCAAGGGAGTGACCTTGATATAATTTTTGCCAAGATTACCGCTTAAGTGCACCATGGGGCCTTCTTGATCTCGCTTGAGGGGTCGAATATTGTTCGCCTCTAGTTGAAGACCCTCAGGCGACATCAAAATGTAGACAGGAATAAAAGCCCTGTCCTTGATAAACTGGAGTTTTCTATGTATCGTGTGCGTTTTTGTCACATGTACATTTACTCCATATCCTTTCATTTTTTCTATTGAATACAGTATGTTATTTCATTCACAGGTTATGAGTACAAAACCCTAAATATGAAAAAGAAAGGAAATGGGGTAAATGTCAAGGGGACAACATCCCATATCCAGGTTAAAACGACCAAAAACAAAACATCTAGGGGTCACCATATGGTCTTCAACACAGTGAGGAACCTCACACAATATAGTTAGCCCTAAATGGCCCTGAAAAGGTAAAAAAGTGAATAAATCAATGGAAACAAACCACATCCAATAACCCAAATATCAAGAAACTAAAATTTATATTTATAAGAAGACAAGGACAAGCCAATGACCAACAAATTCCTGAATTCGCAAAATTTCAAAGTTTCAAGGGCATATCTTAGACCTCTGAACCCAAAATCAAACTTAACCTGAGTTTTGTGGTAAACAACTCACATACCAAGTTTGAAGACAGTATGTCATTTCGTTCACAAGTTGTCAGTCGGAAACCCTAAAATTCGCGAAATTTCAAAGTTTCAAGGGGCATAACTCCAGAACCCCTTGGACTTGTGAATCCAAAATCGATCTTGACTTTGGAAAACAACTTACTTACCAAGTTTAAAGACAGTATGTTATTTCGTTCATAAGTAATCAGTCAGAAACCCTAAAATTCGCAAAATTTCAGGCTCAAGGGGCATAATCCAGAACCCCTTGAGCATCTGAAGCCATAATCAAATTTAACCTGAGTTTTCTGGTTAACAACTTATATACCAGGTTTGAAGACCCTTTGTAATTCCATTCACAAGTTATCAGTCGGAAACCCTAAAATTCGCAAAATTACAAAGTTTCAAGGGGCATAACTCCAGAACCCCTTAGACCTCTGAACTCATAATCGAACTTGACCTGAGTTTTGTGGTAAACAACTTTCACACAAAGTTTGAGGACCTTGTGTTATTTCGTTCACAAGTTATCAACCCGAAACCTTCGGGGGACGGACGGACGGACAGACGGACGGACGGACGAACACACGACTGAGGGTATCACATAATACCTCGCCACTACGTGTGGTGGGGTATAAAAATTACGTCCTTGGTCTCATTCCGTTCTTGGTCAAGATTATGATCTTTTAGTTAGAAGTCGACCCGTAAATGTCGCTTTACTTTAAAGGGAAACAGAATAGGGAAACGAGATTGGGAAAGGGTAGGTTTTTAGGGAAACGAGATGAAGAATGAGAAGGTTTTTAAGGGAAACGAGATGGAGAAATGAGAGGTTTTTAGGGAAACGAGATGGAGAAAGGGAAGGTTTAAGGGAAACAAGATGGAGAAAGGGAAGGTTTTCCAAAAAAAAAAAAACCGGTTTATTCCTACCAATGGCTTTTGCTAGTACCGATTAAGGACCTCCCTTAATTGTAACCGATTACAGTTAAGGGAGATAGTGTACATATTCCTGCAGTTCCTACCGTAATTGTAATAATTGTTATCCCTCGGAATTAGTTTACAATTTGCAGATCTTTGCAGCGCATATAAGATAAGAAAACGTGTTCCGCCATAGCATGATTATGAGTCATATTTGTTTTAAATAGCCATCGTTACACTGGAAACAAAAAAGGCGGAGAAAAAGTGCTCAGAATTGTTCGAAATATTATACAAAAGAAATGTAAAAATTGTTCTAAAGCTTCAATTCCCTAAAACGGAAAAGAAGACGGAATTGTATGAAAATGATAGAAATTCTGATTTTTCAACAATTTTTTTAAAAACCAAAAATTAAAGGCATACCGAAAGGAACCATAATGCATATTATTTCTAGCGTCCAATTTCTAGCAACTAATTTTTGTTTTTTTTTATTCTAGAAATACCATAATTGCTAGCGTTTCCATGGGGATAAATCAAGTAGCCAAGAATCGCTTGAAAATGTACAGACAGGATGTAATGATTTGTAGACACTATCCTGAGGCTTAAAATTTTCCTAATGACAACCGTTGTAATGGAATCAAAAAATGAGGGAAAGGAAGGATCTTTTTCGGGACTCCGTGATTGTTGTTTTTTTTAACGGGCTGATTCGGGATTAACCCGTAACAATACACATGATAAACGGAATAGGAATCTTAATTTTTCGGGATCAGGATTAAGTCATTTATTTACTGGGAAAATCGGGATTTTGTCATTATTTTCACGTGAATCCGAGATCAGAACCCCTCCTCCCCCCGAAAAGCACGGGAAGATAAACTAGAGGCTCACATGAGCCTGTATCGCTCACCTGTTGACTGGTGTTTTTCACTGTCACCAAGAGACCATCCATTACTATCCATTCTTTACATCAGTTCACCAGATGTTACAGTTTTTGAGAGGATATTCAATCATTGTTGCCATCTTGGATGCAGTAAAAATTGAAGTCACATGCTTTGAAGGAAACCACCCATGGACTATTGTGACCAACTTTGGTTGCCATTAGGTCAGTACTTTCAGAGAAGAAGATCTTTGAATGCATTTCCCATAGGGTCACTATGTTAAACTATGTTTCCTCCTGGCGGCCATCTTGGATGAGTTATGAACCTAAAAATCACAAACTTTGAAGAGGACCACCAATGGACTATTGTGACAAAGTTTGGTTCAAATTGGCTAAGTAGTTTCAGAGAAGATCCTTGCATGTGTTTTTCCGATAGTAATTCTAAGCACTTTTTCTCCGCCCCTTTTTTCCAATAGTAACGATGGCTAGTTAAAACAAATATGAGTCATGATCAAGCTATGGCGAACACGTTTTCTTATCTTATATGTGCTGCCAATTGTAAACTAATACAGAGGGATTACAATTACGGTAGGTACTGTAGGCATGTGTACACTATCTCCCTTAATTGTAATCGGTTACAATTAAGGGAGGTCCTGCAACCGTTTGGTCCTTAACCTTAAGTGTAATCAGATTACAACTAAGGTAAGGATTACACTTAAGGGCTCAACATAGCAGCGCAAAAAATTCGATTTTGATTGTTTTTCATCCTGTGTAATTCATTTTTAGGGAAAATGTGTTGTTAGGTTGCGAAAATGGCTTTTAGAATTAAAATTTCTAGAATCTTGTTTCTGTGTTTGTGAAATATTCAACACTTTTCAACATTATATATTTTAAGAGGTGTTGCATTTTATTCTAAGCTAAATGGAAATGTACGATCGTGGTGCATTTCTATATGTTTTATCTCCTTAGTAAAAAGATCTAGAGCGAAAAAAAGGTGTCACCTTAGATTTTTAAAATTTAATAAAGTATGACCATTTTATATTCTATAGCAACCATGTACATTTAAAAAAATCGTCAAGTTCCATAAAATTTGGACAGGCGGGTCAAACCTTCGGGAAAAGAGGGCATTCCGTTCTATTTTTGCTGTTTTTGGTGGGTTTTGCATAAATTTTGCATGAAATTATATATTTTTAACAGTAAAAGATTATTTCCGACTCCCCTCTTGATGCACCAGTGATTTGGAACGTTTAATCCTCCATATCTCTATTGAAAATATCGATAAGCTTGTAACGAGGCTATTTCTGAGATAATGTAGAAGATAAATCTTTGTATTTATAATGATTGTGATGATATTTTCCTTTACTATCTCATATTAATGTACGCCACTTTACTCTATTTCCTTACAATACATATAATAATTTAAAATTCAAGGTTAAAATCATTACATAACCACAGTTTCTACAATTTACGTCATTGTTATCTCAGTTTTCTCTCAAAATATGTCCCTAAAGATGTGCTAAATTAATTTTTACAAGATTTCCATTTGATTGCTATTATCTTCAATTTATCCTCGCCTCAATGACAGCCTTTCTTATTAATGTCAAGATCGTTTACTGACCTTCAATGGGACATTTTTGTAAAAGTTATCACATCTCCGAATAACTAAATACTGAACTTATCGTAAATTTAGTTTCTGCATATGGCAATTTCGACAACTTATGTCTCTTCAGTGCAGATACAAGCTAAATATTCAATAGAAGACCATAAACTCAAAAATTCCTAAAAAACCAACAGAAAGCATATAATCAATATATTCCAAATGGAAAGCCAGTCGGCTAAGGACAGCGCTGTGCATGCTTTTAACAATACGATTACTGTAAACCAGCTTATTTTCGTGGCTACTTTATTTGGCGTTTTGTTGTCCCTTCGCGGGGATTAATTTTCGCGATTTTTTTTATTTCTGTTAGTGATTTTATATAAGAAGATGAACTATTCGCGACAATTTATTTTCGCGATATTTTCACACAAGCGAAAGTCACAAAAATAAATCGCTCGCGAAAATAAGTTGGTTTACAGTATGTCATATGAAAAAGAAAGGAAATGGGGTAAATGTCAGGGAGACAACATCCCATATACAGGTTAAAACGACCCAAAACAAAACATCTAGGGGTCACAATACGGTCTTCAACACAGTGAGAACCTCACACCATATAGTAAGCCCTAAATGGCCCCGAAAGGTAAAAAAGTGAATAAATCAATCGAAACAACCCAAATATCAAGAAACTAAAATTTTATAAGAAGACAAGGACAAGCCAATGACCAACATATTTGTTATACCTATAGGCTGCATTGCTCTTGGTTCAATAAACTTATTAACTGCATGTAGTTTTCAACAAAATTTTCAAAAATTGATATTGCAAGTTTCCAATAAACTTTATTCATATACTTATAACCCATTCGGGTTGTAGTACATCACATAAGAACAAAAACACAAAAGAATCAATGTTTACAATATTTGTCTCCTCTCCTCAGTTCTAATGACTGTTGTAAAAAAGAAACGACTGTTCAGGGAATTAAAATTTAGCTGAGTTTTTATATAATATTTTAAAAGTTGCTTTCTACAAGACTGGTTAATTGAACAATTAAAGAAGAAATGTTCCTCATTAAAGTCGGCTTTCGGGTCAGCAGCGAAGTACTGACTACTGGGCTGGTGAATACCCTCAGGGACTAACAATTCACCACCAGCGGCATCAGAAATGTACATTTTTGTTCTTTTTTTAAATCTTCATGTTTTTAGTAGGAAAGGCCTCGATATACAAAGTATATGGTTTAGTTGCTATTGTTTAACGTAGAAAAATAAAAAAGAAGACTTAATGCATGGGAAAAAAGCCACCCCTTTCAATTTGTCAATTTGGGGACAACGAGGCAAAAGATCTTTAATCAACGATCGATGTCTTTTTACAAATGAGCGCAAAGTATGGGCATGCAAGATGAGTACGACCTACTATAATTTGTGGACATGCATACCCTCTGGGTGCCATTGGCATGACGGGTCAAGAATGTGAAGTAAGAGGGGGCGCAATTGAAAAAAAATCGACAAGTTTTAGATAAGAAAATAAATATGAAGTGCTAATTTTATAATATCGAGATCCTTAAGCACGCATTGTGCCCTGAGTTTTTTTCTTGATTGATAATCTCTCCGAGTATCAACGAAAGAGCTCAAAGAATGTTTTGCAGTAATGCACCGGGTAAATAAATATAGTCTCTAACATTGTTTCCAGTTTATTACGTATATTTCTCACATCGAGATAGTTAAATTTTCACATTTTAAAGTTCGAGGTTTTACCCGAGAACTTTAAAATGTGAAAATTTAACTATCGAGATGTGAGAAATTATCGTAATAAACCGGAAAACAATGTTAGAGATTTTTTCTCTAATTCCTACTCAATTTATTTGACGTAAAGCGATCTCCGTAGTCTCCAGTCTCAAGTATGCCGCCATTTTGTTTTTATCATCGTTGCTATGTGTATCATTGCGCCTTTGATCGAAAGGGGTGTTGGATGTAATATTTTTGATAAAAAATGTCATATTATCAATAAATTGAGTTATCTTAGTCATAAAATGTAAAAATCAATTCGCTAGACAATGATGCAGATGTTAATTTCATCAACATCCGGTTGCACTATTTCTTGAAACTGACACGAGACAACCAATCAGCAAGTGAGATCAATGATTATTAAGTTCATCTAACATCATTTGGGAAGTATTTATTTTGAACAAGAATTAGAGAAATTACTTTATCAAAATTCTGAGACCCATTTATGTCTGAACTATTAGCCATGGATGGCTTCAAAGCAAAAAGCATTGTGGTATTTATTTTATTGCTTTGAATGGCTAATGTTGGATGGAGTAAAGAGTTGTTCATCGGTCTCAAACAGTGAAAACTTCCATCAAAGTTTCAGCGATATTCAGAACGAGACCAAGTTGTTATAGAAGAATGAACAATTATTTTAAATACCTTCAACGGAACTATACTAACTTGAACCTTATACTGGAAGAGTAATTTCTTTCAGCAGTTATTCTCGCAGATCGTTCACTGCTTGCAAAAGCAATGCATATAGGAACCTTTTCCATTCTTCAAATATGAAAGTATGTGAAAAGGAAATGGTTTTTGTTAAATAATGCTTTCATGGTGTTTATATGCAACGACATCCATGTCGTTGCATATAAACACCATGAAAGCATTATTCTCCTCCAGGAGAACGACAGAGTAAGAGAGATAGAACAACTTGGATGGACTACATGTATATGGGTGAAGGCAAGAGTTGCAGCAAGAGACCACTAAATTGGAGGAAGTGATTATGGAGGTTATGTTCCAATGATGGGTAAGCTGACCAACATGGAACCAGAAAAAAAATACACATGACGACTCAAAGCAAAGAAAGACTTTTGCTGAATAAAAATAGAAGTTTTTAAAAAGGACTGTAAGATATGGGAAACGGATTTGAACAGAAAATTGTAACTCTTTGGAGAATGGGAAGAAAGATATCGTTATAGTAGGGGCGATTAATCCGCATGCAGCTGATCAACTAAGAATCACACCAAAAAGCTACTATTAGTGGTCCTTTAGCGCGCATTGAGGTCGTGTATTCAACAGAAAAGAGACAACTCCAAAGGTTATGCATTTTATTCTGACAAAATTGCCAGATCCGCGGGGATTCATACCCAATTGTTGTATATTTATTGGATCATAGTCTTCTACTTGAGCAAGCCTCTCTTTTATGGAGGTTATTTTCCGTATACAGGGAGATTATCGTGGATTTGACAGCATGAATATCAACGCCGTATTGGTGTAGGATCCACTGTTTTGGTATTTCTGTTTTCCCCCGATACTGAACGACACGTGGTTCTACATGTGACCTGATATAATATTCCCAGGTGGAATGCTTTTTTCACATGTCATTACATTTCATTGTTTACTGATACTATCGCAGATGTGAACAAAGTATAATGACTAGATTTATTCAATTACCCATAGGATATTGGTTAAAATATTGTATCCTAAAAGGCAATTTTATCTTTATTTTGATCATGACGTCAGAGGTGATGAAGCCATTCTATGGGTCACAAAATATACTTTAAAACGACGAAAGAGAATTACTCAATGATCTCGTACTCTATCAATAGAAATTGCCAAAACTTCACATCTTTATGTAAGATTATAGCATTTGAAATAAAAACAGAATAACCGGAACAAACGTACTTATTTTGGGTTTGGTTGTACACGGTGCAGTCGGGTCTTTGAAACATTCCCAGTTTCATTTGCAATACACCGAAAGGAAATAACTAAAAGCATGGACAGTCAATAGATCACTGACGGTCTTTCCAAGTTAGATTTACGCAGTTGATTTTGTCCTATATCATTGAAAATATCCTAAATCCTACAAATTTCCAGCAGGTGAAATCTTTAGGCTCCTTTATCAAAAAGTCTTTAGAACTGAGGACAGGGGGCACTTGATTACTTGCTCTATAGTGTATATTTTTTGTCTTATTATTTGTTATGTAAATTTGTTTATATGTTGCCATTGACCCTGTATTGGGTGTAAATTGTGCTTTAATAAATAAATAAATAAATATATTTTGCTTTGTTAAATTGGTCATTGTAGCACATTCAAACGTCTCAAATAGAGCAAAACTTTTTACCTAAACAACGGTAGTAGAATACCGAAGGAATTACATAAATCAAAGTCCAGAGACCTAAGTTATTTTAATATATAGTGAGGGAAATTGTAGAAAATGCTCTGCCTCGGAAGAAAACAACTGTTTCACTTTCAACACGTGAAATAGTCATGTCATTGTTTTTACCAAAGCAATTTTTTACACCTTCTAGTTATAAAATAGATATTGTTTGAGGAAGATAAATGTTAACCTTCAACCAGTATGCATTTTAATTAAGAAATATATTATTGCAAGCGGGCTCTATTGGTAGACCTAATAGTTGTCTTCATTTTATACCGAGCGATAGCGAGGTATAAATCAGAACTAGGAAGGGTACCTTTAGATGCTTTCATTAAAACTCAAATTTTAATGTATTTTTCTAGAATAAATTCTAAAAATATAAATCATTTAATAAAAGAAGCATTTAGTTTGAATAAAACTTTAGCAGATGCAGACATATACACATGGTATTCCTGTGCAAATAGCATTTTCCAAGAACTTGAATTAAATTCAGAAACCTTCATAGATTTTGATAGACCATTTAATAACCTGTTGAAAAACTCAAGAAAACAAGTTTTTAAAAATTCAAACACAGATTATTATGAAAAAGTAATCATTAATAAGCTATCGAATTTGGACGATAGTTCAAAATTGTATCTTTATAAAGGATTGAAAACTACTTTTAAGCTAGAGGAATACCTAAAACAATTAAAAGATTTTAATAGTCGTCAACTGATCACAAAATTTCGAATTAGTGATCATAACCTTGAAGTAGAAGTAGGAAGATATAAGAAAATACCTCGAAAACAAAGAATATGTAAAACTTGTAATGTACTTGACAATGAAGAACACTTCTTTTTTCATTGTCAAATTAACAATAATATAAGACAGGGTTTCATTGAAAACATGAATAACCATGTAAATGATTTTAACCAGCTTGATTCTCCATCAAAGTTAAAAAAAATCTTGAATCCAGATACAAGTATATTGTCCAGTGTTGTTGACTATATAAAGCGGTCTGTAGAACTGTGAAAATGAGGTCCACATTGGCCAATTTTACTTCATTAAATATAATTAACCTCCTTGGTACCATGATTATATGTTGTAAACAATTTGTGAATTTGTATATATATATATATGTCATTGTATTATTTATATTTTGCTTTAACCCGTTAGGGTTAATTTGTGCAAATAAAGTTCTATAAAATGAAGACAATTAGGTCTGAGAATGTTCTAATTCGCATATAGAGCCCGCTTTCAATAATCTATTTCGATTCTAGTATATTTAACATCGTTTTGAACATTCGCAGCGGCTCTTAGAGGGTAATATTGGGTTTGACACAAGAATTAAGATATGTCGAAAACTGCATACAAATACACATAAATAGACATGGAGAAATCTTTATTCGTTATTTTTTTTTGAATACAAGTTGTTCATAAGCTTATGAATTAATACAAAAAAGGAATAAAACTCATATTAATAATTCCATTAACGTTAAAAATTAAAATTTGTATATCTAAATTGTAGAGCATGATATGCAACATAGATAAGATTTCATAACAACAACACATTCGTTGCTAGGTTACGGTTATGTCAATTTCAGTTCCGAAACTGTTGTAAATTTCTATTATTGTCATTATTTGATGCAGCTTTTGAGTGATTCATTATTTAAAACTTTATTTACACGTGAATATTTAAGAAATAATTCATGGCAGGTATATGGTTATTGGAAATTTAACCATGGGCTGGGCCTTTATATTCGAATTTAACCCAGAGCGTTAGCGAGGGGTTAAATTTACGAATATAAAGGCCAAGCCCATGGTTAAATGACAATAACCATATACCTGCCATGAATTATTTCGATTCTAATATGACAGAAAATTGAATTTTTCATTCTGAAACGACCTAAGAGAAGGCAGATTTCTCGCCTCCATTGCTGTCTGTGTCTATGACGTCACAATACACAATCTGACGTTTTCAAACAGATGGAAGTTCAAAATTGAAATCCTGAAGCAAAACAATACACATTTACGTGTCTGAATGGCATGACTTGGTTGGAAAGTGTTCTTAATCGTAATTTCCTTCATGAACTGAGACGATTAAAAAATAAAACATTGTTATTTTTCGTCCCGTTTACTCATATTCCAATACCATTTGCGCATGTGCGAAATATATGGTTATCGAGTATTATACTGGTTGACGATTAACTAGAGCCATGTTAGAATGAGTGAATATTGAATGAATAAAATGTGAAACTGTACATTACGATTGCCCTTTTGTAAAAGATATACGCATGTGCTAAAATATAGTTGGAATTAGAACATAGCTTTGTTTCCAAAACCAAAGAAGAGTGTCATGTTAGAATTACTTGGAATGCATATCTATTGTTCAATACTATAGAAATATCCAAACTGTACTACATGTATTTTAACAATCCCATGGAATTAAAGTAATCAACAAGCCATCCGAAAATTTCGTAAACAGCTGCTCCAAGATACTCCCGACGTCACCCCGTCCAAACTAATAAGTGATTTACAGTGCCAATCTGACAAACTTTATAACTGGCTGATAAAGTTTGATATCTCTGTATCACAGGTGCTTGAGGACATGACCCTGTATTGGGCCCTATGGACCCTCTCCCATTTTATAATATTTAATCCATTTTTTCAATATTGGCCATTTATTTTTGCTATTTTGTACTAATATAACATATATCTATCGTCAGTTTCCCATTTTATTATCAATGTGCATCGCGACATAAAGTGCTCGGCGCGATCCGTAAATAAATAATTTTGACATTAGTGCTAATTGAGATAAATATTTTAATCCTCTTTGTCATGAAAATAATTAATATAAGTTTGATTTGAAGAATAGATTTTCATCGACTATACAAATAAGTAATTTAATGTGAAATTTGGGTAAAATAAAAGTTAGGTCAAGATTTTTATGAACTTAAATAAATAATTTCTCGAAGCAAAATCACCAAAGCCCCCCCCCCCACCATGAAAAGCAAATGGTTCCCCCCTTATGTATGAAAAATTTGCGCTTTGTTTCCGTGGTATTCTACTGTTGTTATTCAGTTAGACAGTGAAATGTGAAAATTTGAATATAAAAACCATGCTCTTGCAATAGAAAATAGGAATTTCGTAGAAAAACATACGTATCTAATAGCTCCTCAAAGATTGGAGTGAATTGGCTAAAATGTTGTCAAATTAAAGCGCTTGATGTGAAAAGACGAATATTAAAGTCCCGTAACTCCTGAAATTTCACAAAGATATTAACAGATTGTGAAACATAACATACTAAATGGGTTCCGTAAAATTTAGATTACATTTACTGAAAGGTTTTTGACGAAAGTCGCGGAAAGCGAGACATAGGCGTGCAAAGTATGACGGCGACGGCGGCGGCGACGGCGACGGCGTTAACTTTTACTATAAACAGGATATTTTGAAAACCCTTTGATGTAGGAACATCATATTTGGTCCAGTGGTAGTACTAATCAAGTGCTACCTGACGGACATAAAATTATGTGACCTTGACCTCTATTGCACGGTCCAGTGACCACGTTAAGTTTCTCTGATTAGATCCATATCTCAATAACTGTAAGTGGTAGGTCAATGATATTTGGTATATAGCTTGGTCTTGAGTACTACATGTCAGTCTGGCATATGACTTTTGTCCTTGACCTCAATTTTATGGTCTAGTGACCACGTTATGTTTCTCTGATTAGATCCATATCTCAATAACTGTAAGTGGTAGGTCAATGGTATTTGGTATATTAGTACATGTCAGTCTGGCATATGACTTTTGTCCTTGACCTCAATTTCACGGTCTAGTGACCACGTTAAGTTTCTCTGATTAGATCCATATCTCAATAACTGTGAGTGGTAGGTCAATGATATTTGGTATATATAGTACATGTCAGTCTGGCATTTAACTTTTGTCCTTGACCTCAATTTCACGGTCTAGTGACCACGTTAAGTTTCTCTGATTAGAACCATATCTCAATAACTGTAAGTGGTAGGTCAATGATATTTGGTATATATGTTGGTCTTGAGTAGTACATGTCAGTCTGGCATATGACTTTTGTCCTTGACCTCATTTCACGGTCTAGTGACCACGTTAAGTTTCTCTGATTAAGCCCATTTCTCAATAACAATTAGTGGTAGGTCAATGACATATGGTATGTAGGGAAGTCTTAGGTAGTACATGCCAGTCTGGCATATGGCTTTCGTCTGTGACCTCAATTTCACGGTCCAGTGAGCATGTTAAGTTTTTGTGATTAGTTCATTTTCTCTGTAACTATAAGTGGTAGGTGCATGATATTTGGTATATAGGTTGGTTTTGAGTAGTACATGGGAGTCTTCTATATGGCTTTTGTCTGTGACCTCAATTTCACGGTCCAATGAACATGTTAATTTTTTTGTTTTTAGTTTAGTTTCTCAGTAACTATAAGTGGTAGGTCAATGATACATGGTATGTAGGTTGGTCTTAGGTAGTTCATGACAGTCTGTGATATGGCTTTTGTCCTTGACCACAATTTCACGGTCTAGTGAGCATGTTAAGTTTTTGTGATTAGGTCATTTTCTCAACTTAGTTCTCGTTGTAGAAATATAGAATCCACAATTGCATCGAGTGAGAAATATAGTTTCTCTAATTTCTGTCCTGTTTTCACGTTTCCTGAACAGTTGGAGAAATACGTTTCTCCTCTCTAGAGAGAATGTTGTTCTCGGCAAGTCGGAAAACGGCAAACATATTTGACGTCATAATTGAATTTCATCCAATCACTTGCCGAGAACAACATTCTCTCTAGAGAGGAGAAACGTATTTCTCCAACTGTTCGGGAAACGTGAAAACAGGACAGAAATTAGAGAAACTATATATAATTATGAGATATTTTTTTTTCTTTTTGTGGTATCAACATAAGTACCGAAATAACTTGGAAGAGAAACAAACTATTACTTAGCTTGTTGTGGCATACAGTTTATAGATCCCCCCCCAAAAAAAAAATTATGGAGTATACAGAATGTACATCCCTTGCTTATGTAATCATGAATGTGTCCTTCGTTCGGTTGGATGTAAAAAAAAAAACAAGTATACTTTGACAAAAGTCAGAATCCTCAAGCTGAGTTTTAGTTATTTTTTTTCATTGATTTGTATGAATCTAATTTTTTGCATAAGCAATGGCCATTTTGACAAGTTACTGATCTTTATTCATGCACAAATTGTTACTAGTATGGGTGTTCGGAACAAAACCGAAAGATGCAAAACGAAGCAGTGATAGAGAGATACAGATTGGCAACTACTAAATACGTCAAGGGTGACAGACATATAGTACCGAGGATGCAACTGAGATGTTAACAACACACTCAGAACTCTTCGATAGTTTTTGTGAAAGCTGATTTTATGGATTGTAATTTAAAATGGTAATAAGCAAAATTATTGACAGTTTCGAGCGTTGTCAGTTACATATTTAACTTCAAGTTGCTTATCTCTATTATGTCTCTGTAGAGAACAAATAATTAAAAATAATAAGTAGAAAGGCAAGAACTAGCTAAGGACATATAGATGATTGTTCGATCCGTTTTCTGTATACAGCAATAATTCAGTGTTTTATGCATTTTCTGCAATTTGAACAATGTGCATTTTGACGTAACTTTCAAAAACGTGTATAGTTAATATTGAATAATTTCATTTCCTATTGCAACGCCCATTTTTATTGGTCAATGTCATGAAAAACAGAGTTATTTTTTTCGAAAAATACTTCTGGGCGATTAAGGTAGATAGACACTGTTGCGCTGCGCAATTCAATCGCGCATTAGAAAAATAAAGAGTCGGATACGGGGTAGGCTTGATTTTCGTACTGGAACAGTAATATGACGACTTGTCCTTTATGACGTCATAATTGAATAACAAATGTGAAACGTCACATTTCGTTTAGTTTGCCACGAATTAACTCCCTTCTCCCGTAAATAAAATTTACTCCGGAAACTTTGCAAAATATCGCTGTTAAAAGCATGGTGACATATACATTTTATAATTGTAACCAATAAATTATATCATAAACTATCTGTTCACAAAAATACATCAAATTCTCATGGATAAAAAGTTCATTTCTATTACGCTAAAAATTGCCTATCCATATTTCCCCCGTGCATTCTATGTGAATTATGGTGAAAAAATGGTTAAAAATGAGCAAACTTTGAACCTTATTCTAGAAAAAGCAAGCATGGTGACCCATACTTTTTATTACAGATTTCAGGTAAGTAGGATTTGTTTTTCAATTGTGCCGACTAACAACAAAATCTCATGGATATGAATATTACTGTCTATCTACCTTAATACTTTCCGAGGTCAAATATTGCAGTACATATATATGATGGTGTGAAATTCACTGAAAACATTATTTTAAGAGCAAATAATTGGAATTATAGGAAGTAAAAGTAATTTTGGAGGAGTTCATGGATTTGTAAAGCTTAAAGATGTCATGGATGTTGTGTTGAAAGTTGAAAACTTAGCTTTTATAGAGTCCTTGAAAAGGATTCATAAGTCAAAACCAAAACTTCTTGTAAATAAGATGTCTGGACACAATATCTCGTGTTACGAGATTGACTTGCATGGGTGTTGGGATAAATTTGGACAAACTCGGGCATCGTGAAACTGGACGAAATGTGGACATTTCCCAAATCTTCAGTGAACATGCGCGGGAAAATATTACAAATAGATAAGCGCTACCGTAGACAGGTCTCATTCTGTATGCTGCTGTCGAATAGATAACTGGTTTCATGTTTGTTGTAGGTACTGCTGTTTATTAGCTCAACCTGAACTGGTATATATAACAATAAAAGAAAAAATTCGGAAAGCCTACAATTTTCCCCGGAATCATAACAAAATGTCCAATTACATACCGATATTAGTCCGCAAACAGAAATAGTTCCTAAAAAGTGACATTCAAATTTATATA
>MJUU01013578.1:27479-90143 GCA_002080025.1 Modiolus philippinarum | reverse complement strand
TAAGTGGTTCTAAACACCAAACAGAGAATAAGTGGTTAAAACACCAAACCGGGAATAGGTAGTTCTAAACAACAAACCGGGAATAAGTGGTTCTAAACACCAAACAGGGAACAAGTGGTTCTAAAACCAAACAGGGAATAAGTAGGTTTAAAAACCAAACAGGAAATAAGTGGTTCTTAACACCAAACAGGGAATAAGTGGTTGTAACACTAAAAAGGGAATAAGTGGTGCTAAACACCAAACTGGGAATACGTGGTTCTAAACACCAAACAGGGAATAAGTGGTTCTTAACACCTGACAGGGAATAAGTGGTTCTAAACACCAAGCAGGGAATAAGTGATTTTAAACACCAAACTGGCAATAAGTGGTTCAAAAAAACTTTTATTTTCTATTCTGTAGATACAAGTCTTCAATACAAGCGATCAGTTTACCTATCTTGAGGGGGGAGGGGGGGCGGCCCTTTTTCGGGATGTCGGGATTGGATGTTTTTAACCCCGGGATTTCGGGATTTTTATGATTTAAGCCCGGGATTTCGGGAAATTTATTCACCGGGAATCGGGATTTCATCAGTCATTAAGTTTCTTTGTAGTTCGGGATTTCGGGATTTAGAAAAAATAAAGTCGGGATTCCGGGATCAGACCCCCTCCGGCGGCCCCCTCTATCTTGGCTTGTGGATTTAGTAACCAAAGTACAGATGCATCAGCGAAATTTAAAGGATGAAGTACACAAAATACAATATTACGGGCGGTACAATTTGGACTCTAAAAATTTTAATTTTCGTGTTCACGAATTATTTTTACTAAGTGATGCTCACGACATATCAAGTCATGATCTCGCATTCTAAGAAGTGATTAACCCGATATAGTGACGTTAAACCCCATACAATACTTTATAATGACAATGATGACCCTCTGACCGGCGTAGTCCCTTCGTCAATTCTGTAGATTGTTTTAAAAAGGTACAGACTGCCAATAAAAGGGTTGATGAAATACAATTTCTTACTAGGGTTAGAGTTTTCGTAGGTCAGAAGAGGTCAACTTTACGGTTTTTCTTTATCTTTTCTTTGGTTTTAATATTTAACAATAATTTTTAAAATATTATAAAACTAAATTTAGATAATTTTGTTTCTGCACATGGCCAGTTCGACAACTTATATCTCCTAATTAAAAACTCTATCATCTGGAAAACCCAAAATTAAAACACTTGAGAGGTCACAGAGGAGTATAAAAGAGACACAAAGTCAGCTAAGGGTGCATGCCAAATATTCAAGTGTTCTTACATGAGATGATTTATATACTATAAAATGGGGAAATTTTCGCGAGGGGTTTATTTTCGCTATTTCGCGATTGGCACATATTAGCAAAAAATTTTCCCTCGCATAAATTTATGTTTAGTATAAAAGTTAAATAACATTAGTGAGAATCGCGAAAATAAAACCTCGCGAATAGGTTTAGGAATCAAAATCGCCAAATTTAAACCACGCCAAAATATCCCCTTTTAGAGTATATACTATGAATACCACTTTGTTAAGCTTTATTTCGATTTAATTTATTTATTATGGAGTTGCGAAAATTGGTTGAAGACTAAATTTCCCGCCCCTACCCATTTCTCAGCTTTTCCATTGGCAACCAAAACTCATTATCCAGTTGTCCATATTACCGTTACATCTTTCTCCTTGAATCAATGAATTCATTGACTTGTTCTCATCCTGATAGTGCTGAAAGATTGCTCATAGGACCTTAAACTCTAACCGAACAATCAATCAATCGTCCAAATTTTTCATTAAGTAGAAGTGAAAAGTCCACATTCCAATAATGAAATGCAACTGACGAAAATGATCAGATCGATTCAAATGAGAGTGGTGTAACAGTATAATGTAGTCTTAAAAACATACAGAGAAACCAAATTTAGCCGAAATTCCAAATAATAACTGTTATTTGAAACGTTCATGAAGGCAACAAGAAAAAACAGGTGTTATGTCTTTGGCATTCCCTCCATACAGATTAAGCCGACACGGCAACAGTCTAATAGGTATATTCATAAATTCAAATTCTTTATTGTCATGAAACATGTAATGTTTGTGACAAACAATAAACAGTAAGTATAACAAACATTTAAACATATCAACAAGTTAATCGACTTAAGTCCCCTGACCTCAGTATCATAGACTGCTTTTAAAAAGGAACCTTTATTTTTACCGATTGGGAGGAAGCTGGGTTTAATAAGTTTTTGATTTTTTGTTCGTCTGTCAAGTAAAGAAATTTGGATTATTGTCGTTAATATTTTTATTCAATATTTGTCTTAAAGTATAATTTCTATTACAAAACAAAAGAAAATGTTGTTCATCTTCAATTGCGTTGCATGTTTTGCACAGAAAGACTTTTTTTTTACATTTTCCTGGATTGGAACTTTCCCGTCAAGTTGAGGTACGAAAACCCTTTACTTTGAATTCGGTTATCATCACAAGTATACGGTCCGACGACACGAGTCGACTAACAAGACATTACTTCAGTTTTTCTAGGACACGATGCTATTTTGAAGTTTCATTGGGGTATGAAAGTGTTGACTGAACAGTGATTCTCGAAATTGTGACCCACATCGTAATATGACTGTCCTTGGTTAAAAAAAATTGTAAAAAATACTTTTCTTTTATAAACAAAACGTTATTTTGATTTGTCACACATCTGAAGAAAACAAATTAACCAACAGTAGCATGACACTATCAACAATTTTGGCACAAGCTGGATTTAAACAACCAAATTTTAACTGAAATTCCATGTCGCTAGCAGAATTAAATTTTTGGGGTTGACGTCGTAATTATTGAAACCGGGTTTTTGATATTTTACAACTAACTTTTAAGACGGAAGCCACTTTGTTTTTTAGTGTATGCAACTAGAAACAGACACCTTAAAGTATAAAACTTTGAAAATTTACTATTAATTTTGTATTAACAAGCGTTACCGAGAAAGCAATGCGCACAAACAAGTTATAACTTGGTGACAATTCAGGAAAAATGGAGAAAAATGTATGTTGAGGACATCTTATGTTCAACTGGAATAGAAATGCTGGCATCGATACTTGACTTTTTTCCATACGAACTTTCATTTGTCATTTTGAAACCTGTCGCCAATAAGAAATTAACATCCGTGACCAAGGTTTGTCAGTCATGTAACATGTTTAGGGAGTTTGTTTGCAGTATATCTTAAGGGAACATACAGATATATTAGACAAATGCAAGAATCAGTTACATGTCAGAGTCTCTGTCCAGTCAGCAGTCAAAATATTGGGAGGGTCATTAACTTCCGTTACCATTAACAAGCGTGACCAAAATAAAAATTTCTGCTTTTCACGAATCTCAGTTTAGGCATTTGTTATAATAATATTAACTCCAAAAATGTAGAAAGATAATATTTGAAAGCAATGACGAATCGAAATTATACCCAAATTAAGGATTCTTTATGAAATTATTTGATAAGGTTGTAATATTTCCAGCACAGTCCGATTGGGAAGGAATTTGGTCAACTGGTTAACCTACTGTAGATAATCAAAGACTTTGTCCACATATTTTCATCACTAGTTGAAAAGAGCACGTTTATTGGACAGAAAACGAACGAAACAAAAACTATTAATTATGGCTAAAAAGTAACGGATGTTAAAACTGTAACGAAAAATTATTTTGTAAGAAAATTCTTCATAGTTTCGAGAATTTTTATGAATTCTACCATTGATCATGATTTGTATCAATAGTATACAATTGTTAAATTATACTATATTCATTTGAACGTCTTTTGATGCAATATCTAACGAAAAGATGCTCAAAGGGGGACATTTTTAAGCCTTCTGTTAAAAGGAGGAGACATATTAAAGTATTTTCTGTTTAACAGTTAGGCAGGGTGAACAATATACATGAACAATCGCAAAAATATAAAGGAATAATTAAAAGAATATCTAAAATGGCAGAGGCCTACTGTTATAGAATTGAAACTCGAATACAGAAGATGATCCACGTTTGTAGAAATTAACATCCGTTACCAACATTTCAGGAGCACTGGTGACTTTGAATTATTCGTGTTTTTACGTTCCGTCATAAAAGTAAAAACAGAAAAACAATCATTGAACTGATAGTCATTTTTGGTCTCCTTTATCTTCAGTGCTCGATTTAGCCAGAGACACATGTTCACACAAAATGTATGATGAATTTGGTCATGTAGTAATATCTTTAGTGAAAGGGGAATCGTTCACAGAAGCAGGATTGCCAAACAGTAAATGATGAAACTTTTCCCCAAAACCTGTGATCGTAATCCGAGAGACGGTCTTCCATTGAGAAATGGTCACTTGAGGAGATTTGATTCATTTAAGAGGCTTTTCCAATTGCAAAGATTAACATCCGTTACAATGAGATTTCGCTCTATTTCAAATTGCCATTATAATACAAACATGCTGAGGTTTAAAGTTTACAAGATTTTCGAGAACTAAAGTCATTTAAAGTTTAAAACATCCAAGGAACAGAGCGACAGTGTCGATTTATTGTAAAAATAAATAAATTAGAGATCATAAAATATTGATGTATTTTTGAACATTTTTTATTATGATTTTGTACAGCGATTATTGTCCGACAATGTAAACAAATTTTTTGTTTGCTATATATGCTTGTATTCAAAAATTTCATTACATTTTCTAATGATATTTCAGGGTATCGATGTTCAAAATCACGCAATTGTATTACTGATAGTCTGTTTAACATCCGTTACCAAGGATTTAAGGGGTTCTTCTAAAATTGCTGTATAAAAATAATTTAAAGAGATATGTGGAGGAAATTATATAGATAGACTCCAAAATGCCAATACTTCCCGAAAAAATCATCATTTTATGTTTCTTTAAAATAATATTTTTTCACATTTCTGCTGTGGAAGTGGGACATAATTTTGAGAATGACTGTGAAGCACATTTTTAATGTTGAAAATGTGCGCCCGGTCAACACTTTCATAATCCCTATGAAGTTTCATTGGGGTACGAAAGTGTTGACTGAAGCACATTTTTAATGTTGAAAATGTGCGCCCGGTCAACACTTTCATAATCCCTATGAAACTTCAAAATAATGCATCCAATACTATTACATTTCATGAATATTCATTTGAATTCCGCTAGTTTGATAGGTGAACATCGATCACGTGGCATTTCAATGTGAAGTTGCAATTCCCTTGAAACACATTTGACCACGTGTTCACGTGGCGGATGAATTTGTAAAAGTTGAATCCCAATGTACATGATGTTCTTTCCTGGAAATAAAGCCGTTTTTTATATTTCGGGTTTTTAATGTAATTATAAGAATTGAATGCATTATTTTGAAGTTTCATGAGGACTATGAAAGGGTTGACCGGGCGCACATTTTCAACATGAAGCGCTACCGGGCTTCATTAAAAATGTGCTTCGGTCAACCCTTTCATATCCCAATGAAACTTCAAAATAATGCATTCAATTCTTAAATCATAAAAAACAAATTTACTAAAAAGTTAGTAACGTCGTGTCCAATGGGATTCTTTTTTTCTTATTCGTCCGTCACGTGGTCATATGATCAAATGTGTTTCATGGGAATTGCAACTTCACATTGATATGCCACGTGAGTGATGTTCACCCATCAAATTGACGGAATTCAAATGAATATTCATGAAATGTAATTAGATGTATATAATCCAAATATGAACAGTGTTATGAACTGTGTTCAGGAAGAGAAGTGTGAAATCATGCATGGCCATAGATCAGATGTTGCCTTGATAACCGGAATTGTTTTATTGTATCTAAATGCCGAAACCGAAGTGGGGACAAAGGAGTTTTCGAAAAGGCCTATATGTTGTTACCGTCTTGAATTAGAGCCATTTATTGAAAAGATCGCCTAGTAACATAAAACATCATAAAAAGTAAATACGAGGCATATATTTTGATATAGAAGTTAGCATGATAGCCCAATCATATCAAAAAGCTCTAATGCATTGCAGGACATTTGGTCAGGCAAATAAAAAATGCCAAAACTGAAGATAACTTTAAAGGATCTATACTGTTTTAACGCATAGAGCACAAGCCAATTTTTGGTCCTGTTTGCTGAAAATTTTGCCAGGCTCCTGACTATTCTTGACGTCCTTAGGTAAATGAAATGTAACTATATCTTATGTATCCATATTTAACACAAGATCAACCACAGTCAATTAGAACACTTTTTTTTTAAATCCTAACTCTCAACTTTTTTTTGCAGGAGGAGACTTAAAGGCGAAGTACAAACTTGCAAAATGTAAAGTCCACGTTGGTTAAAATTACTTGTTATTATGTTTATGTGTGTAGATGTAATTTGATCCTTTGAACATATATATGTTCCTTGGCTCCTATGGGCGTAATATTGCAAATAAAGATATATATATATATGTACATGTATCTGATGTATAGAAAAAAGAAGGGAAACGAGAAATGTGTCAAAGAGACAACGCCCCAAAAGGGAGTAATAACAACTCAAAGCCACCATAAGCTCTTCAATGAACGGTGAGGAAACCCCATACCCAACGGCAGGTCGGAGTCGGCCCTACATAAACACTAATCGAGTTCAGTGAAATAAACAATTCTAGACTCCTATAGACATAAAATAAACTAACTAGAAAACAAACAAGACACACAAAGGCTTAAAAAATTTCCTGACTTAGGACAGGGGCAAACCTGCTGCTCCTTGTTTTTTTTTTTACATTTTAGAACATTGTTTTGTATGAGTTTTTTTGTTATTGTTTTCTTTTTTCTCATTATATTCCTTTACTGCTGTTTTTTTTTACATTTTAAACATTTTTTTTCTCCCCTTTTCGGTGTTTTTCGCTTTTTCGATTGTTTGTTTGGGTTTTTTTGACAAAATGCTTGCTCCTGGAAGAGATTGGCAGCTATAATGTTTTGCTCTTTAACCCCATTTCTAAACCCATTAGTATATTTTGAGTATAATGAAAATACACTTAAATTTAAGTTTCATTTATATCTTCTGGCTAGGTATAGGAAAAACTGACTTTCATATGCTGCAATAACTTATATTGCACTTTGTTTTGTGTCGTTTTAACCTGGATATGGGATGTTGTCTCCTTGACATTTACCCCATTTCCTTTCTTTGTCATATATAAACACATTGTAACCAGTGGCAACATTACAGGGCTGTGGATTAGATTTTGGACAAATATAACTACTTATGAAGAGGTCAAGATACTAAGAAACAAGTTAGTCTGGTAAATTAAAATTTTACTGAATTACTAACCCTCAAGGTTAACAAAGACCTATTATCCCGAAAAGAAAACAGGTGACCCTTTCTTATCAGAATCTGTAAAGGCTAGATTTAGGCAAAAATCTAAGAATAGTAACGAGACTGAGAAAATAATCACTATAAAATACTAAAATTAGAAATATCCTTAGGGATAATGACCTATTCACGTAGTGCAAAATACAAAAACACAGATCTAGAATGGAGACAAGGCTATTTTCACATATTCTAGGTTTAGATAAATGACATACTAGTAATACCGAACTTAGTGTGAATTTAGTATCAGCATATGCGCATTTCGACAACTTATGTCATTAGTGCAGATCGAATCTAATATTTGGAAGTCCATTCACCGAAAAACGTGTAAAACCTGACTGAAAACAAATAACCAAAAGGATCTAAATAGAAAACGATTTAGAATGACGTGTACTGTTTAGTGCTCAATTTTTTTTCGAAATACGAAATTTACGCGGTTTTCAGTCTTCGGTTTATTCTCGTAGTTTTATTTTCGGGGATTCTGGCTAGAGTCGTTTGGTTCATTTATGAGGGGGGCAGGAGGGGGTCTGATCCCGGAATCCCGACATTATTTTTTCTAAATTCCGAAATCCCGAACTACAAAGAAACTTAAAGACTGATGAAATCCCGATAACCGGTGAATAAATGTCCCGAAATCCCGGGCTTAAATCATAAAAATCCCGAAATCCTGGACTTAAAAACATCCAATCCCGACATCCCGAAAAAGATCCTCCCCCCCATTTATATTAAGGTTGACAGGGAAATATTCACGGGTATTAATTTTCGCGGTTATCATGTAAAACGCGAAAAGCACAAACATTAATACACTGCGAAAAAAATAACCACAATAATATAATTTTCTGTCCTGTATAATTTAAAAAAAATATTTATCAATAAATTAATTGACTGATCGATAAGTTTGGGTTTAACATCAAAGATGTATTTTAGCTGTCTGTTTTAGTGGCAGAGAGGCCAAAGTGGCCTTATGCACGGATTCATTTTGGTATTCATTTGTGATCCCTTTTTTCAGGAAAATCACTCACAAGGAAGCGCCAGTGGTTTCAGAGGAGAAGATCTTTGAATGCATTTCTGATGGGGTCGTGTGTTAAACTATGTTCCCTGCTGGCGGCCATCTTGGATGAGGTATGATCATCAAAATCACAAACTTTGAAGGGGACTGCCTAATGACTATCATCATAAAAGTTTGTTTGAATTGGATGCGGAGGTCCAGAGGAGAAGGGCGTTAGCTGAAAAGTTTACAACGGACGACAGGCAATGTGGGCAAGTTATGTAAGCATAAAGCTATTATTATTTGCTTAATATTTTGTTAAAGGAACATATTAGACACTGACTCATATATTTTCATCAATAAGAATTTGTTATAAATCGGTACATTTGAAGATGTCCGGCTCAAGAAGGAAAGAAAGAAAGTAAAACACAAAAAACATAGTCATAGTCAACGGAAATTATGTCCTTAGGTAGCCGTCAGTAACTGCGAGCATTTGTCCGGGCAGTACCCGTGTGTATTTTCTCACTTTTGAGACAGAACAGTTCCTATTTTTAGCGGTGTGAGATTTCCTTGTTTTGTACCCCCCGGTACAAGACAGAAATTACCAAGCAACGTATTTTGACGTCACTGACTTTCATGATAATTATAATACCATGATACAAACAATTAGATCGAAATCATCTTCAGTGGAAATTATCATATCCGAGATTTGTCCCCGACGAAATTTGAACACATCGGAATATAATGAGGTATTACACAGGATTTCATGTGATCTGGACATTAAACTTGTGACCCTCGATGATGCATTCCTCTCACGTGGAGGTGAACAAATTCCAACTTATTTTCACCGCGATGGTATTCATCTCACAAACCATGGAACAATTCAGTTGCTAAGAAACATAAATAAAGTTGTGAGTATTTTCAACAGCAAATCGGTACCGTCTGGAAGCTACCAAAATTACCAAAATTATAGCCGTAAACAACAATCAACGTATACTTTTCATGGAAACTGTTATAAGTGTGGATTTTATGGTCACCATTTTAATGATTGCTTTAAATATTAAGATACTGCTGATGTATCAGAATCTGAAGAGAAACATTATAAATCTTTTCAACATGATGAAATCAATCTTTCAAATTCTTTTAACGTACTTCAAAACTTGTGTTCAGATTGTGATACATCAAACTGTATTTGTAATGACAAGTCAAATTTAAATTCAGATCCAACCCTTAGATATAATCATAAAAAGGTATCTATAGGTAAAAACCCCTTAAATTTAAAGTTAAAAGGACTAAATGCAATATGTCTAAATATAAGACACTTGTTACCAAAGTATGAAGAAATAAGGAATCTTCTAGTCACAAACAACAAGTTCATCGACATTTTTGGACTTGTTGAAACATTTTTGAATCCGGATACTGAAAATGAAGAATGTAAAGTGCCTGGGTATAAAATTTTTAGACAGGATCGTCAAAATAGGGTAGGGGGAGGAATATTAGTCTACATAAATGAAGCATACTCAGTAAAAGAGAGGCATGATTTATCTGTAAGTTCTATAGAAACTCTATGGTTGGAGATAACTATACAAAAAAGTAAACCCCTTTTAATTTCATTCATTTATCGTCCACCTGATTCCCTTCAGTCTTGGATAGATAATTTTGAAGAGGAGCTAGAAACGGCTTTCTTAGAAAATAAAGAAATCTTATTGCTGGGAGATTTTAATATTGATTTACTTGGAAATCAAAACAAAAAATGGTTAACTCTTATGGAATTGTTTAATTTAACACAAATTATAACAAGCCCCACGCGAATATGTGAAAAATCAGAAACCCTTATAGATCATATTTATATAACTAATCCCGATATAACAAAAAGTCATGTACCCAAGTATGCTATTAGTGATCATTACCCTGTATGTGTAAATCGTAAGATCAGTAATAAAAAGAAAAAAGATAAACACATTGTAATTGAATACAGGTGCTTTAAAAGATTTAATNAGTTTGATTTCTACTGTGAGTCTTTTTGTGTATTTATTTTTTAGCCATTCACCACACATTGGGGGAGGATTTGGATACAAGAAAACGAGTTTAACCCCACCGCAATTTTTGCGCCTGTCCAAAGTCAGGAATATGTTGGTAATTGGCTTGTCCTTGTCTTCTTATGAATTTTAGTTTCTTGTTTTTCGGGTTATTGGATGTGGTTGTTTCCATTGATTTATTCACCATTGTTTACTTTGTTGGGGCCACTTATGGCTTGTTGTACGGTGTGAGGTTCCTAACTGTGTTGAATACCATACGGTGACCCCTATAGATGCTTTGTTTTGAGTCGTTTTAACCTGGGTATGGAATTTCATTAAAAAAAAAAAAAAAAAAAAAAAAAAAAAAAAAAAAAAAACGATCTAACCCTATATTTTTCAAATGCACAACTGAATTGCAGAGATCTAATTACCATCATATATATAGATAGATAGATATGTAAGCCATAACTATGTGCAATTTTTTTCTCTAGTAAATTCTAAAGATGAAGGGCAGACTGGGGTTCGTTTTGTTCCGTTTCTCCCATCCCTTGCTCATTTCTCAAGCCCATTTTTCCTTTTTCTCGCCATCTTTTCTTTTCTCCCGCCCTCGCTCCCTTTTCTCGCTATATTTCCTTTCTCCCAGCCCCCCTTCATTGTATTACTCCCTTCTACCTTTCTTTTTCTCCAACACCTCTCTCTCGTTTTTCCCGTCCCTTTTCCCGGACCCCTTTTATCATTTCCGCCCTTCATTCATATATCTAACTTCATAAAAAGGTTTTGACAGCAGGATAGTTCTTTCACTTCATTTAACTTCATTAAATAACAAAAGGTATTATTTTACTAGCCAACATATGTTTATATAACAAAGTAAATGTATGAATAATTCGTAAAATTAGGCCACAAAAAGTTAATTTATTGCTTTTCAGGGTATCCCCTCGTCTATTTTTAGCCTTGAAAAAGCCCCCCTCTGGTCCTATTTAGGGGACGACCATTTGATTTTTTTGGCTTGGGCGTTTTGTAAATAAATAATTTAAAACTTGGTGTCAGTTGAAATAAATTTTCCAATTATACTTGTCGTGAAAACAAATCATTTGATTTTGGTTTGAGAATTAAATTTTTTTTTGCAAATGCAAATAAATAATTTGATGCAACATTGGTGAAAATAAATAGTTTGTTTGAGATTTTCGTAAAAATAAATAAATTTTCTAGGCAAAATCGCCCCAGCCCTCCTCTTGTAATCACATGGTCGTCCCCTTAATGCCATTTCATAAAATAGAAATAAAAAAATCACCTCTCTCAGTACATTTTTGGTGGTTTTTACAATGCAACAAGCTGTGTCATCTAATTTTTTACTTATCAGTTTGAATGAAAAATGGCCCGAGAACCAATTAATTAACTTTTTATGGCCTTACATTTTGTAAAATGCATGAAATGGTACACAGAGTTTAAAATTACTAGTAAATATCTCGGCAAGTGATGATGATAAATACCCGACATGCATTTTTTATATATTTTTCTTTTGTCTTCACATCAAAAACTCTACTCATAAATATATTTCTATAGAACGTTTATGCCTTGTCACCTGAAGAAACAATAATAATTCAAATCGACAATTTTGCTATTATTTATTTGACCTTCAAGTTTTTTTTCTCAAAGGACACTTAACTTGCAACAACAAAAAAAAAAGAAAATTGATTCACAAGGACACATTTCTTTAATCTAATATAACAGCGACGACCTCTTATATCTGATTTAAACTTCAATAATTCCATTATGGTCACATTAGAAGGGGAACGCAAAATCATTATCTTTTTTATACCTACATTTGCATATAGTTGAGGGGCGGACAGGTTGGTGTCTTTTTCTTTCTCCCTCACCTTTCTGCTTTTCCTGTTCCTTTTTTTTCAGGTTTTATTTCATAAACAAACAATGACGTTTCTCCAACCCATTTCTCCCGGTCCTTTTAACCCTTTCCGCCTTTTCACAGTTCAGAATGAAACAATATATAAAATTAGAAAGACGTTTAAATTACGAAAAATCAGTGTCCAGAAACATGGCAAAATTGAGAAAACAGAAAAACTTAATACCACAAGCACAACACCCAGAACAGTGTGAATTTCAATAAAATCTAAAGTACATGTAACATCAGGTGCTCCGGAACGTAAGCATGTTCTGTTCCGTATAAAGACGCCTGTCACACTGTCAGTGAGTCAAGCCATGGTATAAAAGTCCGTGAAGACGTAACAATGTGCTGATAGGATTACTTTTTATCTCGAAGCCATGAAATGGCTGGAGAGATATTAATATGACAAGAAAAAATCACGTGAGGCTTCAAGCCTATTAACAGCTCTAAAAGATGACCTTCGTGCTTCCGATAAAATATATTCAAAATCGTATACATTGTGCTTTTAAGTTATATTTCTTCATTTTCTTGAGTTGAATATGATGTTGTTTTATTAAATTGAAAACAATATGCATGTTTATCAAATTACTCGTTTTTTTTTATATTGCAACCTCGGATCAACGAACTTGTCGCGCAGTAATTTGTCAAAGATGGAAATAACATTTGTTTACCTCTGACAGTGTACTGCATATATTTAGAGCAATAAAATCAACATGCGAAATCTCACAATCCGATTATTTTCACGCATTACGGAATAACTCAATACATGCAGACGTATGGAGCAGTTCTTTGGATGCATGACTATGACGTTTTGGCACGTGTAGATTTTCAGGGCTTCGAGATTCAGCTCCATCGGAGCTTTGATTATGTGTTACTCTGACACATCCAGGGGTCCAACCTAATTGGTTGGAGAAGTCCTAATTTTTCGGGGCAAAATTGTTTGTGTACGAGTTTAAGTTACTAAGAACGTTTGGAATGCTAAAAATGTTACCTTTCGGCAATGACTAAATAAATGCACCCTTTACAGTCAATATTTGTTCAAAATATGTAAGATTTCGAAAGCTATTGAAGAAAAACATCAACAACCTACATTTTGAACTTCTGAAATATTTTCGAGACGGTTTTTCTTCAATAATTTTTGAAATCTTTCATACTTCGAACAAGTATTGAATGAAAAAGATTCAAATATATAATAATTTCCGAAAGGGAACATTTTTATTAATTAAATTGCTCTTAATAACACAAATTGATATAGAAACGATTTTTCTCCAACCAAATTAGGATTTCTTTAGGTTGGACCCCCTGACATCACATCTTACCTGGGTGCAGAGCAGTAAGCTAAATATTAATATCGAGATAAAAGTAAAAGGGATGATTTTTTTCGGTAGGGAACCTAGAATCAGCTCCGAAAAATGTTTATAAACTTTGTCACATGTAAAATTTTGTCACATGTTTGAACAAATCCCAGTTTTAGCTCACCTTTCCGACATCGTTCGTCATTTTCAAATAAATCCACTGAAAGTACTCGAGCAAATAGAAAAAGTTTAGAAAAAAATTAAAAAACATGACCGCCACTTCCAACATTATGACAAATGAATTGGGGAAAGCTTTTTTTGATGATCTCCTCTGAAATTGCTGAAGCGAACTTGTAAGACTCAAATCTGTGTCCTGTCGCTAATCTGTGTCCGTCCGCAAATCTTTGTCCAAATTTGACGTCACAGATATCACAAATCTATGACTGTCCTTTTTCCCAGCTAATCTGTGTCCTTTTCAAAAACATATGCACGTCATCTTTCGTCAGACTTTAACTTGAAGCAAATCGGCGTAAAATATATCCAATGTTAACAAACGGCAAAAATTTAAGACTTTTCCTATTGCGTAACTTTATATTATTTTCTGTATTGAAACAAAACTGTTTTTCAATGTAAGATAAAACTGATTTGAAAATCGAAGAATTATATATGTTTACAGAAATAGTACGGCATGGTACTCTGTAAGATTGGCCAATGAAGACCTTGTAAAAATATTGCGATTTATGGGCTATTTTCAATGGATTTTCTTCAATTACCAATGGAATTTCAAATTGTAAAATGTCTTGAAAGTACAGTAATTTGTCATCCCACTTTCCCGTGGAATTTACCTAAATTTGTTTTTACCATCATATATTTATAACAAAATCATGGCACTTTCATGAGGACACAGGGGTGGGGGAAACAGGAAACACTAATTAATCGCTTACTATTAGAATATGTTAGATTTTGATATTTAAATAACATTTATTTTTCATGCAGTTTTTATGTTTCCTATAGTTTAATAGTATACATAATTTTTGAGTTAGAGGGTATTCATATAAATTTATTTGAATATTTTATATGTTACTCATATTCGTTGATATTCATTGATAGTTTGAGTTTTTGTATTAATAACTTGACAAAAGGTACAATGTTAAACCAACTCGGGGGATGAATGTGAAGTATTTTTTTCATTGCATTTGTATGGGTTCCAGAACATTCACGGGAAATTGATTTCCCAAATTGAAAAAAGTAACGGTATTTTCATTGCCCTGTGAAATTTCACATGGTTTTCATAGGGTTTTCAGTGGTTATAACTTTTAGAAAAAAATATAGATTATTGTTTACATATAACTCAAAAAGGAGAAGAATTGTTGATCGCCGTTGAAATAAGATAAATAGATAGCGGAACCGGTAAATTTCTCTAGTGGTTTTCGTCGAAATTCTTTAACAAATTATTTCAGTGAATTAATTTGTTCCCTTTGAAAAATTGCTTTTAACGGATATGTGGTAACGTAAAATGGATAATTGACAAAACAGTTTAATGCTTAAAAGTTTCTTCAAATTTTCTTTCAAAATACTATCCCGAAGACATTTTAAAAAGGACATAGATTTGAGGTTTTCCAAACGGACACAGATTTGCGTATGGTGACGTCATAGGATATACTCTTGAAACTTGTGTACTGTGAATTGAGTATTGGACATAGATTAGCGAAAGGACATAGATTTGCGACAGGACACAGATTTGAGTCTTACAAACTTAACAAAACTTTACAGAAAAGATGCATTGGAGGCCCTTAAAAATGGTTTCTCATTTTGTTTTAAGTGATATCAACATAGCCACAAAAGCGGTTCATCGGGTAACATAGGACCTTATTTGAAATTTAATATTTCCACACTATCAAGGGTTAACACATAAAAGTGACAGATATATACATTTAGACCTTTACAGCTCATCTTACTATACATATATTATCATTAAAACAAAAATGTTTTTGGCCAAAGCTCAGACCTTGCATTAAGATTTTAAAGCTATCGACAGTAGGAAAATGATAATTAATTACTATTCATCATAAAACTTAAAACTGAAATACACCACAAAAAATTAAATGAAATATAAGTATAAAAGATAGTCAAAGAATTTGCAAGCTTTGTTCATTAGAAACTGAAACTGAAATTCATTTCTTGCTCAAATGTTATATATCTGACAATTGTAAAACAAGGGAAAGATAAAACCAATACTAAAAATAAAAACTTCCAAGCTTTGGATTTAATTGAAAATTTCATGATTATTGTCTTCAGACGATCATTTTATATTTGGACCAGTTGTATTTATTCATTCAACGTTTAACTGTCGACAACAAAGAAAAAAAAGTTTTATATGATACTGTTTCCTTTATGTGGCCTGTCACTTCATGCCATAACCAAACAATTTATTAGATTTTTTTTTAATTTGTAGCAACAATTTAATAATTGTCATAACAAATTTGCAAAAAAAAAAAAGAAAAAAAAAAGGGGGGCGTCTGGTCCCAAATAAGCTTTTGTATATACATTAAGTAGCTTTAGAGCAAAACACATAATTACAAAACTTCTTCAATCTTTAGACCCACCTACCGAAATGTTGTATAATTTCGTTTTTATGCCCCGAATACGATAGTAGGGGGCATATAGTGTTCGGGTCTGACCGTCCGTCCGTCCGTTCGTCTGTTCGTCCATTTGTCCATCCAAAGTCAGGTTAAGCCTCAGATTTAAGTTTTTTTTTCTGTGAAGGATGTATGATTTTATGATGAAACTTTGTAGAAATACACATTAGGGTATAGATAAACACAAAACATAATAAAAATTTATCCTTGCTATCAACTTCATGCTTCATTGATCATGGAAAAGGGGGGGGGGTATGAGATTTCGAAAATACAGAACTTCCAATCATGTCTTACGTATACAAGAAACCCAGCCGGCAGTACTTCTTCAATTACAGTAAAGTTTGTAAAGATATAAACATTAAAAATTCTGTGACTGATACATGAAATTGCAACAATTTAAAATACGCCTATACTAGTTCCCATGTCATCAAAGGAGATCTCAACATCTTGCAGGACAAATAGCTTATTAAATTCTGAAAGAAAGGTCCAAAATATAGGCCACCTTCTAAAATTAATTGGAAGATGTCGTAATACCATCCACGACTCGCTTAAGACGTATTGTAAAAATTGGGTTAAACGTGAACACGTTGACAAAAAAGCTTTGGATTCTTTCTTCAAAGCTGTTATGAAAATTGTCGATATCAGAATTAAACAGTTTGAACCACATTTTCGCCATGACAACAAAAATAAACCCGCCGTTTCTTGCATCCAAATGAAACTTAAAGAATTTGGCAAGGAATTTGATTTTGTTCCAGCTGATAAGGCTGCTAATAACATCATCATAGTTTGTCGTAAACATTATATAGAAGTACTCCAAAAAGAAATTACCAGTTCACATACTTTCCAATTAACCAAAATTAACGGAAGATGAAATTACAAACATACATTTTCTAACAACCATATCTTTACAGGCTAAACAGCTCCAACCATGTACTGGGTTCCTAAACTCTACAAAACGCCATATAAATCTAGATTCATTTTGTCATCTAGTCACTGTTCTACAACTAAAGTATCTATTATACTCACTAATACTTTGACTGCTATTAAAAACCTGGTTATAAATTTCTGTAACACAGTATATGAAAACAGTGGTGTCAATCATTTTTGAAGTGTATAAAATTCATTGGAAGTTCTCGATAAATTGAATGCTTATAATGCCCCTTTTGAATCCCTTGAAAGTTTAGATTTCTCTACCCTCTATACTACCTTACCACATAATCTTATAGACGTCTTATGGGCATTCAAAAATCCGATTGTGAATTTATATGTTCTAATTTCTTTAAAACACATTTTAGTAATACAAAACCAAAAGAACTCAACTAATTGGACTTGTTTTGATATGATTTCAGCACTTGAATTTTTACTTGACAATATATTCATTCGTTTCGGTAACTGTATTTATCGCCAGGTCATAGGAATTCCTATGGGTACCATAGGTTGAAGTTTTTTCTGTGAAAGATGTGTCCTTTTATCATGAAACTTTGTATAAGTATACATTAGGGTATAATTAAGCAAAAATCATAATAAAAATTTATTCTTGCTACCAACTTCATTCTTCACTAATCATGGAAAAAGGGGGATAGTATGAGATTTAACCTCAGATATAAGTTGTTTTTTGTGACGGATGTATGCTTTATTATGAAACTTTATATAAATATGCATTAGGATATCAGTAAACAGAGAACATAACAAATATTTACCCATGCCACCAACTTCATGTTTCACTGTTTACGGAAAAAAATGGGAGGATAGTTTGAGGTTTATCCATAGGATTAAGTTTCTTGTCTGTAAACTGTATGCTATTATCATTAAACACCCATTGAATTTAATACCCATTAAGGTATAATTAAACAAAATCAGAATAAAAACATATACATGCAACGAACTTCATGCTTTACTGATCACGAAATATAGCATTGTTCAAAATAGTTGCGAGGCGGGGCATTGTGTCCGTTAGACACATATTCTTGTTCATTCTAGTTTTTCTTTCAGTTTCCTCAAAATGTTGACCAAATGCTTTCCAGTTATAAAAACGAGTTTTCAAATGATTGCTTATTGTATGAGCTTTACAAAGAACGCAAAAATTTACAATTTATATGGACAATACGTTTTATAGCGCAATTAAACGTACCCCTACCCCAATGGAATGTTGACGAAAAAACTGATATTTTCATTGAAATTGCGTAAGTTTGATGGTCTAGAGAACCCAAAGTGCATCTCAATTCCCGATTCTGAAAATTGTCTCTTTTTTTCAATATAAAACATGTTAAGACGATGTTAACATATTTTAAATGGTCAAAATTTTATTTTCAAATAGACCAAACACATGGACCTTTGAATAATTTCGTTTTTGGATATGTTTTGTCTTTCTTTTGCCTTATAACTTTTTTAAATAACAAATTTCATTTAAGATAGGTATCAGAGGGTAGTTTATTATATTTGTTTTACAACCATTACAAATAATGGCTGCTTTTAGGTAATAAAAACATCATACATCAATAAAATTAAAATTGTCCAAAGTATAATGTTAAATCGTTATTTATGCCGAATCTGAAACTACATAACATCATGATTTGGTATTTAAACAGCCATTGGTGGACTAAAACTCAATAGTTCTTCAAAATTCATGAAAAATGGGAATTTTCAATATTTCAGATTTGTCCATACTTCACTATTAAATCGCAATAAAAATCAAATCTTTAGAATATATCTGCAGATATGCTTATTAATTGTTTCAAGCGATACACTAGTTGTCTTAAAACATTGTTTAGAAAACGAGAGGTGTTTGATGTGACTCTAAAAAAAAAAATCACCCATACCCAACAAATTTCCCCGAAATTGTCGATTTTTTGTCTATGTTGAGATGAAAATAACCACCACACGCAAAATCTGCGTTGCATATAACAAAGTTGCATGAATTATATCATGCTTTGATATTTTAAATCCAACGTGTAAGCTTTAACTCAATATTTTCGTCCAAAATTGATGAAAGGTGGGATTTTTTATCATTTCAGATTTGTCCAAAATTCCCTTTTAAATCGTTGTATGTGGCAAATCTGGAGGATTCATCTTCAGATATGCCTATTTTTTGTACTAACAGATACATAAGTAACACTGCTCAGAAAAACAAGGAGTTTTCAATGTGACTCTAAATACCGAAAATCTTATCCCTACCCCAACAAAATTAAACTTAAAAATTCCCAAAATATGTCTGTCTTTACATATATATGAACATATCATACTAATGTTTTACTTCCTGTGCAAAAGATATATTGTTATATTTGCGAGATAATTATCTCATAAGATATTATCTCATAATTGTGAGATGATTTTTACTTTAATTATAATTTCATAATTACAAAAAGGTATCTATTTATAATGAGTTGTTAAGTCATATTTCTGAGAAAATTATCTATAATTTTGAGATGGGTATCTTATTATGAGATCATACTCTCAAAATTATGATATTATTTCAGAATTATGAAATAATATCTTTTCATAATAATGAGTTAAATCTCATAATTATCAGATATAAGTTCATAATTATGAGATATTACGTCATAATTACGAGATATTTTTTTTAATTTATGTGGCATCAATACGCTTCGACATATTTGCCTTTTTGATGTGATAACAATTTACTAATTTGTAAAATAAATACAATGTATTGATTTTACATCACAATTTACTAATTTTTGTAATAAAAATTCATTTATTTGTAATAACAATTTATTTATTTGTTATTGCAATATTTTAATTAACTATTAATAATTGAAAATAACAAATTAAAGAAAAAAAACTGTGTTGTTGATAACATTATATAGCTTTAGAGCAAAAAAACCTCATCACGACACTTCTTCAGCTTAGTATACTTTGTGAATATGTAGAATAAAAACTAAGTTGAATATTAACTTGATTGCTGAAATAAAAACCAAATACGCACATAATTCATACGTACCATATAACAAATAATGAAACAAAAACAAAATTAAAACCGAACCTTATAAGGGACAGGCCAGTGTCAACATTATGTGCTATGGATTCAATAGAAATATTCTTTTAGACCTTATTAGTTCTGATGATAAGTCCCTTGGATTGTATCATAAATATATATGAGATTAAATCAAAAATAACAAGAACATAGTAAAATTAAAAAGTATACAGTTATTTAATGTGTAGCCAGGCAATAGACCAGAATAATTTCCCGAGGTAATGGAAACAGTTCAGTGTTCTATTGCCCAAACCAACGGCTGAGGGCAATAGAACACTGAGCTGTTTCCATTACCGAGGGAAAATAATTCTGATCTATTGTCTGACTACACATTAAATAACTGCTTTATTACTTAATCTGCACAAAATAAAAAAATAAGTCGCGGAAATGGCCGTCTGCAAATTCACTGCAAATCATTTTACTTAAATTATTATTCTGATACACAAATGATCATTTGCAGCAAAAAATGCTTAGTAAATCTGGACAAATATAATTGTATTTTCTAAAATTTACATTTTTAATATCTAAAAAAGTGCAAAATGATAAAGATGTGCATGATGTGTTCATGTTGAATCATAATGTTAATGAATGTACATTTGCTTACAAATTTACAAAATCATAGTCATTAGTTTTGTCAGAACTCTTGCAGATTTTTTGTTTTCAATGTGTCTTGTTGTATTTCTCTCATAAATAATTTGAGGTTGTTTTTTACAAAGAATGTTAGTAGAAATAAAATTCCATCAAACAAAATCCATTTCACTAAAATCAATATGGTTTTGACCAATAACATTACCCAGGAAATAGAACAGTGATGAATATTCATGAAATTGTTTTGACTAATCACAGTAGCCATGAAATAAAACATACCAGGCAGTAGAACATCGTGAAATAGAACATTTAATTGTAACAATTTCCAAAATAGTTCAAAATACAAAATACTTAATAAAAACATATAAAACAATACAATTAGGTAATAAAATTATATATTACAACCCACTAAAAAAATTGTCGTGTAGCACCATTCACAATTTTAACCATATGCATGTAATACGTCGGCAAACGAATACCGAAACAAGAACAAGGAAAGGGGAAATTCTAAAACAAAAAAAAACCAAAAAAAAACCAAAATCACGGTAATTCACGGCCAACACGAATTGAGACAGTATTGCAAAGACAAAAATGTATTATAAAAATGAACATGTTGTAATTTATAAATTTAAACAATTAAAGTTAATCTTTTTTAATAATTTATCCATATTTAAAACGATTTCAATGCAATGGCATGATAATAGCTGAACAACTGAAAGTTCCACAGAATAAATAATTGTAAAATCCAATTTACCACGATTTGAATTAATTGGGTGTAAAAAATTGCAAAAAGGGAAAAAAATCGGGTTTATCGTTGTTTTTCAGGTGTCAGACCCATGAAACAATTTGTAGTTGAATATTGATATTTGCCTGTAAACTACTAAGTGAACTGCAAAAATACAACTTATATTGTTTATTCCACCACCTTTACTGTCAAAACGTTTCTCATAAAAAATCAGGAAGCCATTATAAAATTCAGACGATAGCCGAAACTATCCGATTTGAAATCAGATGTTCAAATGATCAGGTCTTTAATTGTGGTTCTTAAGTAATTATACTCTGTTTGGTCTTCTTAGTGGCTTAAGTCTTCGATGTTTAAGCCTACGAATTTTTTGCTTCTTTTCGCTGTAAATATAAAAACAAAATCCATACACAATTTAGTAATCTAGATACACAACAATTAACAGCAATTAACAGAACACCATGCTTTATTACTTAGATTAATTCATCAACAATGTTTTCCGAGAAAATTTTGTCTCCAAAAGGTTCGAAATATTTCCGAGGATTGTAGTTGACTGATATTTCAGCATTTGTGATATATCTTAATTCCTTTTCAGGTTTAAGTGGTTTAGAATGTTTTTCCCACTGGAGATTTTCAACATCCGAGCTTTAAAGTGAAGACTTTATTTTACACATATCAACAATTTCTGGTCTTTGGGTAGATTTTCTCCTGAATTAGAAAACTTGTTCCCTGCCAATCATAAGAAGACAACACTAGCAATTCCTTTTTAATGCTAGTGTGTTCAAATAACATTATTTCAACACTGTTTCCAATATCTTCTTGTGGAAGAGACCTTATTTTTTCTAATTCAAAGCATATACGTTTCCCGGAATATTTGATGGAATTTTTTCCTCCTTTGGCTTGTCTTTTAAATCTTTTATTTTTTTTCCACTTTTACTCCTTGTTATAGCCGGTACTCTTCCGGAATTGACATGAAAACGTTTTGAGATGGATTGGTAATTTAAGATTTGAATACTCCTGCAAATGTTTCTGATTCATTTTGATCTAAATGAGAATCTGTCGAAAACGTTAAATGTCGGAAAATCTCTTATGGATTTTTAATAAACACCAATGAAAAAAAGTCGCAAGCAAACAATTGGAGAACAATACCTTAAATTGTGATATGTTGACTAGGAAAAAATGAAAAGTAAAAAAAGGATTTTTTCCTAGTCCACATATCACAATTATGGACAATTAATTTAATTATATTGAAAATCGTTCCAAGATAGATGATATATCTGCGGACGTAAGATTTATATCTATACTTAACAAAATTTAAGTCAGTGTCTTGATCAATATGGAGAGGTATAAGTTGTCGAAATGGCCATATTATTTCAAATGTCGAGAACTTTACTTAGCTAGAGGGTGCACTCATGGATATTATCTAATCAACATAGAACATATCACCGACATATCACTCTATTCTACTGCGACCCATATCTGACATGATCCCTTTCTGTGTACTACATATGACATAACATGAAGTTCGAAATTCATCTCTCATATATGTAAGTCATCGGTTTTTAAAAAGTAAGTTTAACCATATATTAAAAAAATGAAAGAGGTAGATTTAATAAAAGCAACAGAGTTAGAGAACAACATTTTTGTAAATGTCCCAAAATGTGATTGAAGATGAGGAACATTTCTTTTCTATTGTCAAAAAAAGAATCATTGAGAAAATTGAGAAAATTCAAATAAAAAAAAATAAATCCGAAATATACTGAAAACAATACCACTTAAGTCTAAGAAAATGTCTTGTCATCCTACAGTTATATACATCTTGTTGCTGAGAAAGTGGGTTCAACATAGATGCATAGTTTTGATTATTCTATTTTTAAAAGTATTTCTCTAATGATATGTCAAGTTTAAACGGTTTTGACCTGTTAGATAAATTTTCTTTATTCAACGTATATTGAATAAAGCCCCGTGCTATTTCCCGCCAATCTATTCGGAATACAATTCTCTGTGTTTATCATTGATCATTAGAGAAAAAGATTACACCACTTTATCCCGTTTATTACCATATTTTATCCACTCTCGATAGTTAAATTTAAAAATTTCAAAATGCTCGGCAAGCCTCGCAATTAAAATTTTAAAATTTAACTATCTCCAGTGGATAAAATATGGTAATGAACGGGATCTTGTGGTGTAATCTATATATATGTTTTATTGCTTAATTTGTTTCTTTTACATGTATTTGCTATCAACCCATAAGGGTAAAAGAAGCATTATTGAATATTTTATTATTAATAATAAAACCTACTCATCACATCTACAGCAATCGCATCTTGTAGTCCAAATGGTATATCCAATTACACAAAACATACCAGCCAATAAAAATAAGAGAGGCACGAACCACGCCATGTTTGGTGCATATGTAAAAAATGTAAAATACTTAATGGTGTTGTCTACTGGTGTAGTGGTAACCGACGTGTCAGGAAATACAACATTTACTAATGTACTGTCTTGTCGGCCTCCTGTGTCGACAGCATATACAGTAAAGTTCAAAATGGACCCTTCTTGATAATGTGACAACGATTCTGCAACTGTTAATGTTCCTGTACTGGAAACGGAAAACAAACTGCTAACAGCATTTCCTTGTTCTACGTGGTAAATCAAATTGCCTTAAAAATTAAAATTACATTTTTAGTAATAAAAAAGAATCAAATGTATTTGCTAATCAGTTGTGATTTTTTTTAGAAATCCTACATATATTATTACATAAACATTTCTTTGTGAAAGACAACATCAACAAATAAATCACTAAGACGTCCTCTATGAAATTCATTATTTGACCAATAAGTATAAACATAAATCCAGTCAAAAAAAAAAATAAATAAATCGTTTTCTTTCGTTTTCAGCTAACTCAAGAAGCATAATCGCAAATATGACTGATAACTCCAGAAATGCACGTTTTTCTTGCTAAATTCTCTACAAACCAATATTATGTTTAGATAAAAATACGTTCATTTAGGATATATATTATTTCTCCCGACAAAGGCGAAACACGCATTTGAGGAGACGCACCGGTCTCTCGTTTGACGGACCAAACTGGTGAGCATGTGCATTTAATTCGTCATACTTGAATCTGTTAAGGTAGTATATTTAGGTTAAGAGGAATTACTATTCAGACCAGTAGCACGTTTAAAAAAGTCAGCTTCATCGAAACTATTAAAACATTGATGTGAAAATGAATCAAAGTCTTCTTCGCTACTTACACGCTTACAAAGACTTTACGAAAATGTTTAAAGCAAATATACAAATGATTTTATGAGTTATGTCCCTTGATCTAGGTTTACCTCCTTAAGAATATCCGTATATTAGGATTCCTTTTTCTTTACCTTGCCTTATCACTTAGTAAAGGAAATATACAAAAATAAGTATTTTTTAGTATATAACAACAAGCAACATTATAGTACCGATACACTCTTCAAGTAAAAGAATTACTAAGCATGAAAGCTGAATAGTTTTCTCACCGATACAATGTCTGCAAAACACCGAAGTTACTGAAAATTAAATTTCTGAAGACAGCCTTTTTTACAACTCATTATCTCAGAGCAACTCAAATCGACGACCAAACTTGAAGATGTTGAAAAACGGATAAACTGGATATTAAAAAGTCAATATAAGTTACGAACAGAATTTTGTACGAGCGAGATTTTCCTTAATTCAAAATTAAATCTATTTTAATCTTAAATTATACACTGTAACATTATATCATATAGATATAATATATAATGTTCAGCCAAGTAATTAAGTACTGGACTTTTGGGTTGTTGAATGCTCGCAGAGACTTAGGGAGAAACCATTTGATTTTTATAGGGGACGGGAGGCTGTGAAGAACTTCCGACAAAAAATATTGGTAGGATCAGACATGTGGTTAAAAAAATATCAGGGCAGGAAAATGCTGAAAAAAAAACAAAATGACATAAATAAATCTCTGGCATCAACCGGAAAAGAGAGGATTGCTTCCTGTGAGAAAACAAAATGTCAGGCTCAAAGATTGCATGAAAAAAAAATATCTAGGATGAGATGTTCCTTTGAATAAAGTGGTTGCTCCCTTACATTTCATAAGCGGAAGCATTGACACGTTTCAAGAAAAATCTCTAGCATCAACCGGAAAAAGACAGTATTACGTCCAGTTAAAAAATAGTCAAGCTAAAAGATTGCATTTAAAAATATCCAAGATGAGACATTCCCTTTTAACTTCCCTAAAAATCGAGTGGTTGCTTCCTTACATTCCACAAGCAGGACCATTGGCATATCTAAAGGAAAACCCCTAGCATTGACCGGAAAAAGAATGGATTGTTTCCTGTCAGAAAAAAATAGTCAGGCTCATAGATTGCATCAAAGAAAAATATCCAGAATGAGATGTTCCTTTTCAACCTCCCAAAAAATCGAGTTGTTGCTCCCTTACATTCCAAAAACAGGAACATTGACCCATTGGTAATAAATCCCTGAAATCAATGTTACAAACAATACTTATGCAAGTTACCATTTATGCCTTTTCTTTGTAAGTTGATTGAAAAAAATGAGCTCCTGAAGGTAATAACTAAATAGGGTTGTACCGACCTTATAACAGTATATTTAAAAACAAGAGAAAATTTTAAAACATGACAATACTGTGTATAAATAGTTCTGAATGTATTTAGTAAGAACGATTTAATGAGTATATTGCAGATAGAAGCAGAGTGACGTTACCGTTGTTGGCAGCCAGTCAGTGTTCTTTTTCTATTTTTGGGGGTTTTGTTGGAGTCATTTTCACGGTTTCTTTTTTGTTTTGTGTTTGTTACACTAATTTCTTTCTCTATATTGCATTGTTTATGTTCATTCCCTAAGGCTTAATTTACAAAGAATCGATCAGTGATAAATAAATACCGAATTTGATAAAAAAAAGTCTGGAAAAACAGGAAAAAATATTGGAAATAATTCCAAAAAGGAAGGTGCACATTTACAATATATATACAAACATTTTGTGGTGTTTCAAAAATGTAGATTGAAAATTGTGGGAGGAGTTTATTTTAACGAGATAGAAGACACCCTCAGAAATACAATACAATGACAATTGCCGAAAATATCTGAACTATTACGCCAAGTCGTTCCGACTAGGGAATATACTCGCTTTCCGGTCAACAAGGCGGCCTACAAGAGAAACACACCTATTTCCGGTCGCGCATTTGCGCTGCACTTATGCTATACAAGACCCCTGCGGGGTCTTTCTTGTTTCAACACATCATTTCCGGTTAATATGGCCGATGAGGGCTTCAAATAGGACCACCTCCGGTCTAGAACTGAAAAATTCCCTATTCCGGTTGTGCATGTGTTATGTCATAAATAAATTCAACTCCCCTGCAGGGTCACATGGTGATCTATGACGCCATTTCCGGTTAATATGACCGATTCATGCTTCCGATCGGACCACTTCCGGTCTGCACCTGTGGACACATCCACTTCCGGTCGCGCATGCACGCTGTACTAAGGTTATACACCACTCCTGGGGTCACGTCTTGTTCAAACACGTCATTTCCTGTTAACATGGCCGAATAGGGCTTCAATTAGGGCTACTTCCGGTTGCGCATGTGCAGTTAAAAAACTGCACATTCCGGTCATATGACTTCTGCTTCCGGTCACTTGACTTCCTAAGACGTCGTTTCCGGTTTAAGTCACTTCCGTTGAAATCAATTCCGGCACCACCTCAAAAAATATTAGTTTGCTCGTACTCATATACCACTAATGGCCATTTAAGCTACCATAGCAACCAACCTAGCAACCAGATTGAAATGGCTTGCATTTGTTTAAGGGAGCATTATTCATTCAGTATATCTAATGGAATAAAAATAAGCATTTTATTTTATCTAACGAATTTTGTAGGTGTCAAATGTGTCAAAACAGCACTCGAAAATCTGAAAATTCCCTATTTGCCACCATAGTAACCACCTTAGCAACCATTACCCCACCAATGTTTTTCCATGAATTGTTTATTTAAACCTAGTACTTATTGATTGTAATCCTGAAAATTCCCAGTATGGTGGCGTTTTTGGGTTACAAATCCCTGAAATTGGCCAAAAATAAGCTCTCTTTTTCACCCCTAGATCATCATATTTTACCCTAAAAACAATAATAGCCGTTACCATGGAAACCAAAACACTGGGACACTTTTTGGGGTCATTTTAGTTCTTCAGTCATAGACTTTTATCAGTGCACAAAGTTTTGAGGAAATCTGGGACCATGCGTGGCCACCCTCTATATGATATGATTGATATTTACAGAGAATTGATATTAAAGGCTGGTATCTAAAAATGGCGAAATCTTGAAACAATTTTTATGTACTAAATTACTAATAAATAACAGATATCTACCATTAGTTCCAACATCATCATCAGTAGCTATCACTTGTCCTAAGACGGTCCCAACAGCTGAATTTACGGAAACAAAAAATGTATACTCCTTGTGTTGAAAAACGGGACTATTATCGTTCACATCCAGGATCGAAATATTTAGAAAAGCAACATCGGAGTTATCATTGTCACTAATAGTTACTTGGCATTGTAACAGTGATGACATACTGGTATCGTCTATATCATAGTCTACTGCATAAGAAAAGAAACCAGTCACAGAGTCCATATCAAGTCGGCCGGTATCGCTTCCACAATGAAATGAGAATTTTACTACATCTCCATCCTGATCTGTGTATTGGTAGTATGGATTCTGGAGGAGTGTACCAGCCTTAGAATTAAAGAAAACAAGTTTAAAAACAAAGTAAAAAATCTAAGTATGTCAGAAATGTGCATACAAATTTGTAAAAAGACATTAAGCCAGAGTAAACTTACAGCTCTTCGATCGGAAAAGATAGTGTTTCCTTTTGAAGCCACTATTGGTAAACCGGTTTAGGGTAAAATTAAAGTACGATTTATTTTTTTCTTCATGTTTTGTGCTTGTTGTCTTTATTCATTGTTCTCTATATTGCCATATTTGGTTGTTGATTCCCTCCCTATGACCCTATTGCTTATTTCTTTTAATTTTTGTTCCGGTACATTAAAGTGCTGACAAAGGCAACATAATTAAACGGGTCTAAATTTCAGCTGAGATAGAGATATGCCCGAGGTAGATAAGTGTTAAGGCTTTTAACCATTTCAAGGATTTTAAATTAATATAATGTTACACATTATAGGTCGCAGTTCAGAAAGATACCCAAATTTGTCAAACCGAGAAGGGTCGGTTCCTCAGGCCTTTCTAGCATGAGACAATTATACTATATACTGTGGATGTTCTTTTATTCGTGGCCATCAATTTTCGTAGTTTTCAGAGAATTCACTATTTCGTGGGTACTTAAATTCGTGGTTTCGAATTCTATACATTACAACTCTATGAGAAAAGTGCCTTTCGTTTGGATCTTAATTTCGTGGTTTTAGCGAACCACGAAATCCACGAAAATTGGAACCCAACGAACAATAGTACTTTCACAGTATGTCACAACGACTGAGAAGACGCCAAAAAATTCCAATCTGCATGAGTATGAGAGAATATTTTTTGGACAAAAAGGGGACTAGAAAAAGAAGGATAATACCTGTCAAATTATTGTTCATTTTCCTCTTACATACATTTTGAGCATACTAAGCAAGACGACTTGGTTTATCGTTATATACTGTAGTACACAACAAGATAACCAAAATATATTGATGGTGAATAAAAGGATATGGAGTAAATGCACATGAGACAAAGTCTCTACAAATACATGGTAAAAACAAGCAAAGGAACAACGCTTTTATTGTTGTTCTTCATCTTGAAGTCACCATGAGGCACTATGATGTCAAATATGAGAAGTAAATAATACATTGTAATATAATAATAACCATAGAAAAGATCAAGAGCTTTCAACAGTTTTACAATACCCGATAGCAAATATTAAGGTTAAAGTTTAAAATGCATGTCATATCCACATATACAGATAACGAACAATAATATAAGACCTTTGGAAAACGTAATCAGTAATCGTTGACGAATTTCAAATAAACTCAAAGTTCATTTTCTATGTTGAAATGTTTTTCATTTTCTGCCAATTCATTCAACTTGCTGAACTGATGACTTTCGTCAAAAACTATAGCTTTAAACAGAAACAACATACCCACATTGGTGCATTTTTAATTTTAGCAAATTATATCAGTCAGAAAACCGCGTCCACGACATAAATAATTTCCAATTTCGTCTCCAAAATACTCATTCCTGGCCATTGTAGGTGTTTGCTGTTTTTCTGTTTTTGTCATTTTGTCGCCGTTATGTTTGTCATAGATCTAAATTCCCTCTTGATAAAATTGCAAAAGGTAGACTTCTATGGCATTACAATATCATATTTGATGCTAGAAAGATGAAATGTTTAGTAGCAGTGTTATTCAGCATTTGATACAGGTCATACTTAAAAAAGATGGTGAATTGTTTTTAGGCAATCGCGACAAAAAGTGAAAGATATTTGCTTTTCCCTGTGCTTCCGTCTAAATTGTACTGTAGCACGGTGTGTTTATTTTGAATTTTATATATGAGTAAGTTAGAACAAAACCGTCAGTCAAAAGAACGAACAATTCATGGACAATAGCAACACCAGAAACACCAATAAACAAGGACACCACCCGAACACGTGACACAAAAGACAAGCGAAGACCAAAACGGACCCAATAAAAACCATGGGGGAGACCAGGTGTACCGGTATAGTAAGCATCTCCTGTTTCTTATAAAGACACCCGCCGTGTTGAACATGTCAACTGTGGTAGTAAAGTCAAATCCGATAGAGGAAAAACAAACTTTAGTTGTAGAGAGAAAGATCTGTTGTCATTTGGGAAACAGATATCACATAGCGATCTACATGGTCATGATGTAGACCGTAAATCTTCTGTAGTGATTACTTTAAGTTTTTGGTAACGTATCCTTGCGTAAGTAGTCTATTTGTAAGCAACTGAGCTCTATCAAGGAAGTTACTGTAACGACCACAGGTCCTTGAGTAGCGAATGAGTTGTGAGATGTAAACTCCGTATGATGGTGGTATTGGAATGTTGCTACAATTGTTTTTGAAAAAGTGAAGTCATCGCGTTTGTCATACAGCCTAGTTTGTAATGTACCTCTGTTGTCAATTTCAAGGTGAAGATATAAAGAAAATACCGAAGTTGCATAAAAAAACAATAAATTTCGTTATGCTGTACACGTGAAGGTCAAGGAACGAGGCCAATGTGGAAATATCTGTAGAATCCTCAATTTCAAGTTCTTTTGGATAAATAAGATGATGAAAATCACCTATATCATAACTTAGAGACTACATATATAATGTATACAAGTTGCACTTGGTACAGGTGGGGGATGTCGTTCTCTAGTTTTAAGGACGTCTTAATAGCTTCATTTAAACCAAGCTTCAAGGGTTGCTTATGTTCACTAATTGATATGTTCTGACTATATTATTTTTTATATTTTTATCGTATCTTACCTTATCTTCTGATGCAGAAAACGAATACACCTTCTTTGTAAACTTCGGTGCTTCATTGACATCAATAATGTCCAATGTCAATGTTCCATTATCCGACATATAAGAGTCTGTTACCGTTATAGCTAAACTGAACGACTTTGCAGGAATGGTTTCATAATCGATACCCACTAATGAAGTTATTTGTCCATCTGGGTAAATGAAAAAAAAAAATATATATACAAAAATATCAACGTTGAAGAAGTTACCAAATCCCACCACATTATAATATTGGCTCATATAAATCTATTGAATATTTGTAGATTTATTCAAATTGGCCAATGAAGAAAAAACAGTCAATTTCAAAATGTTTCACCTACACATTTCTTGGAACAATTGTTAATACAATTTTTTACCCTACGAGAAGCTTTAATTTCCTAAAAACATATGCAATTAAAACGTAACAATGTTTTAAGAGTGACATACTTCAAGTCAAATTTGCCGAGGATTTCATTTGGGTGCTATTCGGTCCTTTAATGTCAGTTTCCGTTATATAGATGATGTGTTTTCATTAAACAATCCTCAATTTAAGGAAAACCATCATTTTATATACCAAAATGAACACGAAATTAATGAACATTATCCTAGACATACACGACTACATTGACAACTCGGGACGTCTGAAAAACAATTTATGGCAAGCGTGATGATATCGATTAGTGATTTTTTTAGCAGTAATATTACCACTTCTCCGCACATGGCGTCTTCATTTCACAACTCATTCGCTGTTGTCGTACCTGTAGTTGGTAGAGCTATTTGACAACACCGAAATCACTCTCTCGAACACTTTCATTTCAAGGTTATGTTCAGAAGTTTTACGGCTGTCACAATGATTAGACAGACAATTACAATGGTTCTATTTCAAATAACTTAATACCGAAGTAACTCTAAATTTAAAGTAGACAGTATGACAAAGACAAAACAAATAAAAAAAAGAACAAGAACGTCACAAATCTAAAGCACTAGCAGTGTGAACCCCTATAAAAACTGAGGTATCATCAGGTGTAAGGGAAGGGTAAGCATGATCTGCTCCATAACAAATAACCAATGTGATCAAAATGTAAAGCCAAAATCAGCTAAGGACAGAGCTTTGCATGAGGGAGATTCAAAGATGGAAATAGGTATCTTTGAGTTTATTTTAGATTGCATTACCGAACTGACAAACCCAGACTTTTCATTGGCAGTGTGACGGGTTCCACGTGTGGAGCAGATCATGTTTACTCTTCCAGAGCAACTTATGATAACTCAAGTTTTTTGTAAGGGTTCACACAGCTAGTGATTTAATTTTGTGGAGTTCCTGGTCATTTTTGTTTATTTGTTTTGTCTTCGTCATGCTGTCTCAATTTGTGTTCGATGTGTATTGCCGTGTTTTTAACTCACCTGGCTATAGCCAAGGTGAGCTTTTGCCATCACTTTTCGTCCGTCGTCCGGCGTAAACTTTTCATTCAAAGATCTTCTTCTCTGAAACTACTCAGCCAATTGAAACCAAACTTGGCCACAGTAGTCCTTAGATGGTCTCCTGCACAAAAGTTGTTTTTTCAGATCTGCGCTATATGCAAGATGGCCGCCAGCGGGGATCATAGTTTTAACATTGGACCCTATGGGAAAAGACATTCAAAGATCTTCTCCTCTGAAACTACTGGGCCAATTGGATCCAAATTTGGCCAAAAGAACTACACCCAATCCAAAATAGCTGCTAGTCTGGAACATAGTTTAACTTATGATAATATAACATCAATGTCTATTAACAAATTTGAAAATAATGCCCTTAAAACATTGGGACTATTCAAACTGCTTATGTCAGCCGTGGCCCAGGTGAGCGATACAGGCTCTTGAGAGCCTCTTGTTTTTGTTTATTTTTGGTTTTATAAATACCCCTTTCCTCCTTTTTGCTTCGGTACTCATTTGCCACTTTCTTACATTAATTACACCTTATATAAGTAAGCTGTATTCTGATTGGTTAATAGCCGGTGTATTTTTTGGCAAATACCCCTTCACCTTGGTATTTGTCCCGCAGTCATCCGTGTGCTTTAATGAAAGAGACATTTGGTGTAATTAAACAGATATATCATGAACGTTGGGGTATTTGCCAAAAATATACAAGTCTTTGGTCTAAAGGACGGGTTGCTATAAGATCCTGATTTTGCCTATGAATTATTCAGAATATAAAGTTTTAAAAAATATTACATGTCATACAGTTTTTTTTAAAGTTTATTGTATGCAGAAACAAATCGATGAAATTTTGCAGGCAAAACTAAAGTAATAAACGAGTGAATGGTCTTCAAAGTGGGGTACCCCCTTCAATATTTAGCATGCATTATGTCTATTGGAAATGTGTCTTAGGGGGGTCCTATTAAGTTTGAAATATCATATTGACCCACCCTCTGAACCAAAACGAGTTTTTAATGGCAGAAGCTGCATAAATTAAGTACTAAAATGAATATAAAGTATTTTTGGTTCACAGGGTGGATCAGGGTTTAATTTGATAAAAACTGATTGAATTGGAGTAAAAGGGCGATAATGCTTAGCTCAAATAAATATGACAGGATCCGTTAAAAAGTGCGGTAGCTCTTTATATTGTCTTTCTCTTAAGAAAAATATGGAATGCCTTCAATTTCAATATTCTGTATAATTCTAATTATATTTTGCGCATTTTTTTTCAAACTTTGAGCTTTGTTTTACTGGGAAAATTCTTTGATATTTGCCGACTTGTGATATTTTTAATTGCTTGTTCACACATAAAAGTAGTTAGAGCCCTCGCCTCAAAGTGGTGGACGCCCTATAGTTACCCAGTTGTCAATCGGTCCATCCATCCGTTCAGCCATCACTCCGTCCGTAACAAAGTCGTGTCCGGGCTGTAACTTATTTGTCTTTTGAGATAGGATATTGATATTTTGCATGTAGAAACATCACTTCAAGACGATGTGTCAGGCTTTTGATATTTTGCATGTAGAAAGATCACTTCAAGACAATGTGTCATGAACCATGACTGGTGACCTTTGACCTTGACCTTTTTCCTCAAGGTCAGATTATTGCTTTTCTAATGACAGAAATGTACGGACTATATCTTTTTGTCTTTTCAGATAGACTTTTGATTTGCTGCATGTAGATATATCACTTCAAGACAATGTGTCAAGAACCATGATTTGTGATCTATGACCTTGGCTTTTGTTCAAGGTCAGATTATTGCTTTTCTAATGGACTACATTTTTTGTCTTTTGGGATAGGCTTTTGATACTTTGCATGTAGATAGATCACTTCACGGCAATGAATCGTGATCCTTGATTTGTGACCTTTGACCTTGACCTTGACATATTCTTAATTTTCATATGGCAAGTTGTGTCCGGGCTATTACTTTTTATAATCTTTTGAGATGAGCTTTTGATATTTTGCAAATAGATATATCACTTCAAGACTATAGGTGTCATGACCGGGGTCGGTGTAACTATGACCTTGAGACCATTTTCTTCAAGGTCAGAATTTTGCTTTCTTTATGACAAATCTTGTGAAGGCTATTACCTTTTCATCTTTTGAAGTATGCGTTTGATCTTAATATGAAGATAGATCTCTTCGAGGGCATGGGCCTATACCATGGTTCGTGACCCGTGACCTTGAGTTTTGTTCTCAATGTCAGATTATTGCTTTCCTTATGACAAAGTCTTGTACAGACTATAACTTTTTTGTTCTTTTGAGATGGGCTTTTGTATTTGGCATGTAGATTGATCGTTCAAGTCAAAGGGTCATATATCAACGTTGATGACCTTTAATTTTTCATCGATCAATCCTCTGCGATGGTAAATGATACCAACTTGAAATTTTTGTCTCAAACTTACATAGTCATTTTTATATTTGGATATATTTTCAAACATGTGAGTATTACATTCTGTTTACTTCTTGATAATTATGATTGCGTCAATACTTGTGTTTTGTCCACACTTGAATTGTGTCCACACACTTAATTGAATTCTTATTTTACAAAGAAAACTTTCTGTAAGCCTACATATGGAGTTGGTTAGCATTTTAAAAATGTATTTCACTTTTTGAACATATAACTTCATTGATTTGTAACCATACAAACATCGGTCCACATATCATAACTTTAAAAAGAAATTCTATCGATTGTTGTTCTCTTTTTAGATAAATATGAATATTTAATTGTCGGTTAACAATTTTAAGCTGAAACATCAGTACAAATTTCATTTAACTTTATGGTGACCGCGTTAGTAGTTTCTAAGTGTTGAATTGCCTCATTTTGACCACCATATTGAAAATGGCTGTCACGTGATCAATTTACGTGGTATCGATTTCATATGATAACCAGTTTGCACTAAATTTATAGCGCACTTCAAATATTAATATATTAATCTGATATTTTATCGGCCGTAAAACGACATAACAGCAACCCCTCTTTTCCCTCGCCTTTCAGGCTCGGGAAATTTTACCGCATCGCGACTTGTATTTTTGACAAATACTCCTCCTTATCAAGATATATCTGTTCAAAATTATTTATTAGTCGTTCGCCATAATTTTGTTACCTTTCATTTTCTAGATATTTGTTTATTAACGGGTTTTCAGGTATTCCTGAAAAGAAATAAAGGCTTCATGATTACTTCAAGACTAGGAAACACGCAATAATAGCGTTCCGTTTGAAACACGCAATAAAAGCGTTCCGTAGGAAATACGCAATAATAGCGTTCCGTAGGAAACACGCAATAATAGCGTTTCGTAGGAAACACGCAATAATAGCGTTCCGTAGGAAACACGCAATAATAGCGTTCCGTGGGAAACACTCAATATTAGCGCTCCGTAGGAAACACGCAATAATAGCGTTCCGTTTGCTTAACCTCACTGTGTTCTTGTAGAATTTTGTCATGAATATTTATATCAATATCCTTTCACTCGTTCTTTTAGGTAAAATCAAGCAAGTTTGTCTAATATCGATAAATAACAACAAAATACAGAAGGTACCGTATAAGTGTTTAATTTTCGCGAGAGCAAATTTCGCGATTTCTTTCAAAATTGTTTTATTTTATTTTCGCGGGACTGACAAAACTCACTAAAGCGAAAATTAAGTCCTCGCGAAAATAACAACTTATACGGTTGTACACTAAAAAACATTAATATACCCATAAAAAAGATTCATACTTATACTATTGATGCCGAAGTAAACTGCGCCCTCTGGAGGAGAATAGATTACAGAATATGTATGTGACTGGGCTACATCTTTATCTTCCATACTTGGCGTAAATAGTGTTGTACCCACTGATGTTATGCTTTCCAAAACCAACACTGTCTGTGGTAGATTTTTCAAAGTAGGAGGAGAGTTGATACCTGAAACGTTAGATAATCATGCTTATTTTAAATCTATTTAAGGTAGATCGACACTAATACACGGCGCATTCAATTGGCGCATTTGTGTAGCATGAGTCGGTTGCGGAATTGACTTGATTTTCAAGCTGGAATAACCCTGTATTGGCCTTTTCATTGTGACGTCACAAAAAATTGACATGCACTTTCCGGCGAATTAGCTCCCTTTTCCCGTAAATATTGTCTATTTCCTAAACTATATCAAATAACTTTCTTAATCGAACGGTGACATGTAGATTTCTTGAGCTAAACAGATAGCTTAAGTGTATATCTCTAAAATATAAAAAAAATTTTAAAAAAAATCTGTCTGATATTTATTTTATATGAAAGATAAACAATTAGCATGTTCTCACAATTCCCTATATATTCTTTGTAAACATTGCTGAAAAATACTGAATTTGGCCTGATTTTCAAAACTAGATAGCAGGAAAAGATAATCGAAGACATATAATTTTTATTTTATTTTTGGAACATTAAGGTTAAGACCTACAAAATATCTTAAAAGAAAAAAAATCTGTCTGATATTTTTATTAGGATCTAACTACCTTAAAATGTTCTGTAATTTTACTGTTTTGTGGCATAAATGTAAATTCTATGTAAAAACAATAAAAGGGTCGACCGATATATATTTCGGCAAATCTGTCGTCGTCAAATGGGTCGTGAAAAATGAAGGAAGTTGTTTTAAAATAATAATGTACTTCATACAAGTAAAACATCTTTGACATTGTGTGTACACTGGTAGCAATAAATTAGCCACTTAAAATCATACGACATTGAAAATGGTTAGTCATAGAATGATTATTTTACTTTTATACCCCTTGGTTTTAAAGTACCCAATCTGAATATGATCCGTTGTTCCAGCGTTCGAAAGAGCGAATGTGTTCCGCAAAGCGGTCACCTAGTCGGCGGCAGGTCTCCCTATGTATATCTCTTGTGACACTGCTCACATATGATAGCATATACCACATCCTGTGTTATGCAGGTGTATCCGTTATGTATGGTAAATGTGTTGTCAGGGTTCTTACTTTTGCTTGCTTGTTGTGTTGGATACCTTGAGGAAAAAATATTTACAGAGTTCAGTGGCCCCCTTCCTAATCTTTACAAAAGATACACAGATGATATTTTGGTGTTTCTAGTAACAGAGTAATACGGATCAGGAACTCCAAAATTTCCTTCGCTTTGAATCGTCTTACCATCCGGCCAAATAAATATTCTTTCACTGTAAGTGAATCGGAATTGGCGTTTTTAGCCATTTCCTGCAGGGTATCCGACTATGGCATTGTAACTGCGATCTTCTATAAACCCACAGAAGCTCATTGTTACCTTAATTACAACTCTTCTCATCCTAAAACATGCAAGGATGCTATTCCTAAGTCGCAATTTGTAAGACTAAGGCGTCTTTGCAGTGATGAAGAGGGTTTCAGAATACAGTGTAACAAAATGATATCGTTCTTCACTTCAAGGGAGTAACCAAAGCCGTTGTTGACAGGGCCTCGGAATCCGTTTGTAAATAGAGTATACAACATATTCTGCGTCCAAAACGTAAGTCACAGAATGACAGAGTACCTTTTGTTCTCATTTACCATCCCTACAACATAGTTATCTGCAACATTCTCTTGAATAATTTTAAGAGCATTGTTATTGAAGACAATTAATGGAAGATGTTTTTCAATCATTTCGTCGCGGAAAATCTCTACGTGAGCATCTAGTAAGCAGTAACTGAAAATCTAAAGTAGTGCTGGCCAATTACAGGGGCACGAAAGGATGTAAAAGACCAAGATGTGTTACCTGTCCCCATTCTCTCGAAACCAAAAAAATACGAAGTCCTGACAACACATTTACCATACATAACGGATACACCTGCACAACACAGAATCTGATATAAGCTATAATATGTGGGCAGTGTCAAAAGATATACGTAGGAGAGACCTGCCGCCGACTGGGTGACCGCTTTGCGGAACACATTCGCTCCCTTAATAATACGGACTGCCGAGTTGGTTATCATTTCAGACTCCCTATCATCTGCCAACAAGATATGCAAGTGAATTAAATGGTGGCCAGGAAAATAGACATACGGTGGAACAACGGAATTTATTCAGATTGGGTACTTTAAAACCCAGGGGTATAAACGTAAAACAATCCTTCCTTGAATAACGAGTCCCGATATCGTATGATTTTAAGTGGCTAATATATTGCTACCAGTGTACACAGAATGTCAAAGATGTTTTACCTGTATGAAATACATTATTATTTTTAAACTACGCCCTTCATTTTTCACGACCTATTTGACGACGGCAGATTTACGGAAATATATTGGTCTACCCTATTATTGTTTCTAGTCTTTTATTTTCCATGTGTTTTTTGTAACTTGATGTTATATTTTTGATTTTAAGTATATCCCTTTTAACAGCCCACATGGTCATGTATCTCGTTATTTTGCTATTGACCTTGAGATCTGTTGCGCAATATTTATAATACACACCCAAGCTCCCCTTTTTGATTTTAGAAATAAAAAATCCTGAAAAATTAATAAAATCCTATCATATCAATTTTTTAAATAGATGGTGCACAATGGCAATACATACTGAACATTCTGTGAAAGTTTTATAGAATTCCACTGAGTGGTCTAGGAGGAGTTGTCGCCACAATGTGTGTACCCCTATGGCGGACGGACGAACGAACGAACGGACGAACGGACACCATGATAACTATATATCGCCCGCTAAAGCGGGGGTATAAAAAAGGCTATTGGGTTGCCATCATTTTTCTTTGCCACCAAGGAAGTTTACCAATGTTTAACGTTTTTGTATAATTTCTTATATTTTCTATTGAAATAAGTCATATTTTCGATTGAAATAAGTCTCTTATATTTTCGATTGAAATAAGTCTCATGTTCATTTACTCCTTATCCTTTCGTAAAATATTTAATACAGGGGTTTGTCTTTTATTGCAGTTTGGAGTTGGTAAAACAATTCCCCGTGGTAGAGATGTATGCTCTTTATTTTTCTTAGATATGGTGTAATTGTACATGAGACAATATCTCATGTGTACATTTTCTTCAATTACTATTATCTAAATTTATGTAAATTCTAAAAGCGAAGGATTAACTCCCTCCATCTTAGTTTAGTCAAATGCTATATTTGATATATCTGTTATTTCGGATTTCGTTTGGTTTGATGTATTTTTAACACTTTTTGAAATTATGGATTTCCTTTGTTTGGGTTCTAGTGCTGCTGATGAGGAATTAATTTCGGAAATGGCCATACAGCTCATTAAAATTAAAATTATTGCAGTTGGAGTTAACATATGTGTTATGGTCTCATGTTCACTTACTCCATATCCTTTCGTAAAAAAAATAGATAATGAGCCATTACTCATTAGTCATAATAGGGATCTTTCTGTAAATTATGCCTTTATGCGCTTGATCCGTTTTGGTATTTTTGTAACATCTTTTTACATTCCAGTATTTATCGATTCAAATTTTTACCAGGAACCAACACATTTTCTTTAGATAATTTCATTTTACATGTAAATAACTTTGGACCATCCTGCCAAAATGTCGACCATATTCATTTTGTCATATTCGTTGAGGGATAAACATACCTCATGTTAATCTTATTAAAAAATAAGAGTAGGTAACCGCCAAATTTTGAATCACTTATATATATAGATATATATATATCTTAAAATCGAGAACAGCAATCATTTTTATTCACTTCAGTTTACTTCTTCTTCAGCTGTCCTATCCCAAAAATTACATTGATCTGATTTCCCATTAATTAAAACATTGACAAAAAAATCATTAAAAAAATAATCATAAAAAAAACACCACACACAAATCATAATTTGCCTGTTATTTGTATTTCTCCCATCGGTCACATTTCATGTCATATCATACCACGTCTTACCTGTTATAAGTATACTCAGTGTAGAGGGACCAAAATTGTTTCTGCCATCAGTCACATTGAGCATCATATCATACCCAGGAACTGATTCTGTGGTTATTGATCTCGCAAGAGATATCTCCCCAGCTGCAAAAGCAAATTATAAACTTCATATGTGTTGTACAGAACAATATACTGACCTTACCGTAAATTTAGTATCAGCACATAGCCCTTTCAGTGCAGATCAAGTCAATACATTTCAAAGTTCATTAACCTAAAATTTTAAAATTTCAAAAAAAATAATAATAATAAATAAATAAAAATTTAAAACAATTAAAATCAAACTTGTTATTGTGGAAGTACTTTTATTCGTGGACACCACATTTCGTGGTTTTCATAAATATTATTAAATCCTGGGTACTTTAATACTTTGTTTCGAATTCTATGTATTCAAACCATACCGAAATCATGCAGTTCGTTTGGAATTAAATTTCGTTGTTTTAGCGAACCACGAAACCCACGAAAATTTGAAATCCTTGAACAGCAGTATATCTTTGAATATCCGAAAATTATTTATCATGTGAAAAAATATACATGTTAAGGAAGTTGTACGCAATAATTTTTATTTTTAGAGTACAAAGTTAAGACCAAGATATAGCTTGTTCATTTAGTATATTACTTATTGGTAACGTTACCCGACAACCGTAGTTACTTTCTGCAAACAATAATGAAAGGCTGGTCACAACAATCATGTCACCATCAAGTGAAGAGCATTGAATTCTAGGACAAATGTGTTCAGTAAATTTGTTTTTCTGTTTCATTTTGCAACATGTACATCTTTAGCTTAACATCACCAAATCAAGAAGACAAAAAAGTAAGTTAGAAACTAAACCATCAAGAAGTGACCTTTCCTATATTTGACGTAAATAGTATGCCCCAATGCGTGAACTATAATGTTTGATGACACATCTTGAACCACCATTTGTTCAAGTTATTAATCACTGTACATTTCAAACTTGACATTTTAGTATTATTGGAAAAATCTAAATATTTGTGGTAAATTTAAATGCCCCTTAAGAAAAGTGTTTTAAGCGGTAATTGTCCATATCATAATTTGTACATCTTCCCCATATTGTTCATGATTATTGTGTCGTCTTATAAAAGCTGTAATCTAATCTAGAATACTTTTCAATGATATTCTAACGATTTAATATTTTGGAATCATCTGAGATACAAATAAACCTGCATACATTGCACAAAATCGAGTATCATGGCTTATGACAGATATAACTGATGTTCTGTGAAATAATAGCTGGTATATTGTGCTGACTTGTTTAACTGTGCTGTTAGAATTTTTGTTTTTAGTTTGTTTACTTATAATTGAAACCTGTCCGATTTTGTTTTGATTTTCATAAATGTACGACCATCAGCACAAGATATTAAACACTGTAACATTGAACATATTGCACCAAATGACAAATTTAGACAAATATTGTTTGACAAACATGCGTAATTTCAGCTTTTGACAATCTTTGTTGTTCAGCAGTAATCAATGTTTGGCTACTAAGCTGGCAAAGTCGATATAATATTCAACAATATTCTAGACAGGAAGAAATATTGAACGGAAAATACACAAGCAAAACATTAAGAAATCTTATTAATGTTTTGAAGAATTGTTGGTTCAAATTTAATGGCCAAATCGACATAATAATGAATTGCTTTTGAACAAATAATTAGAATGCACACCAATAAAATGTTGCATCGTCCTTTACACTGGAGTCTTTTTTTTATTTTCGGCAAAATTAAAATTTACATATTAATGACCATGACATCATTTCTTTTTAAAATTTTAAGTTCGAATGCATGTTCAAATATCAGCCAAAAAATGGTGTGATTGTGGAAAATTCAAATATAGATCACAGAGAGGTCATATCCATATAGGTAACTAAAATATACACCTAATTTACCTACTATTAGCATTTATTACAAACGGTGGATCAGACGCTGATGACGTCATTGTAAATTGTAGTTGGTCGTTTTCAGGATCACTTGGTAATACTGTAAATATAGTATGTCCAACTGATGTCGTCAGGGCAGGGACTACTATTTTACCTAAAATATTGAAATTCATTAGCATAACTAATAAAAGTAATTTCCCTAATTTCTGTTCTGATTTCACGTTTCCTGAACAGTGGAAGAAATCCGTTTCTCCTCTCTATAGAGAAAGTTAATCTCGGCAATTGATTGCATGAAACTCAATTTTGAGGTTTTCCAACTTCACTATTGTGACGCCATGAAAAAGGCGACCATTTCAGACGACGTCACACTCAAAGAAAACATATATTTCGAATAAAGCAGAAAGGGTCATGTTTTTGTCAAAAATCTTGAAATCATTAGAGAACAGATTCCACAAACATATCTCGTATGCAACGACCTTTCTACATTCTCGATGGTTCAATTTTCGTTTCTCACTTGATACTGTTGTGAAATCTATATATATATGTTTTTGCAATTAGTAAATTAGAAATCTTATTTAATTTACGAGTTATTCAAATTATCTTCACTATATTTTGTAAATTTTGTAAACTGGTGTGTTTCGATTTTTATTATTTAAAGTATTGTTTTTGAATTTTTTTCAATATTCTATAACACTACTTAAAATAATCAGAATTGATACACATCAATTGGACCAACTTTGAAGTTTTAAAACCTGTGAGTTATAACAAACAAAATTCCGAAGTTGCATAATAAATAGTAAATTTTGTTTTACTTTAAAAGGGTTTCAAGGAGTAACCTCTCACCAGAAATTATAAATCAAAATCAAATAATTTTTGAAAGACATAATCAAAAATAATAAAAAAAGAAGCCATCTTTACCAATCATATCGAAATAGGAGGCAATTTCAAGTAGCAAGGACATCAAGAAGGGGTTAAAACTTTGATAAAAAAAGTACAATTTTATAAAACGCAAGATAATATTTTCATTTTAGACTAGTCTGACTTCTTGGCTTGTGAAAACCCTTAGTGACCTCTGGTCAACCAGCAGTGCCATCGACCGGTTGTATAAAACTAGAGGCTTAGTCTGACTGAGCCTGTATCGCTTATCTGACAAAATGCTTCTATGCCATGCATGACTAAAAATAATGTTTTTTTACCAATGAGGTCTAATGTTTATAGCTATGTTCTCAATAAGCATTATTGTTTTCCGTCTGATCCTATTGAAATGAGTAATTTATACAATAGACCTTCTATACATTTAGTTAAATTTGCTGTAATTGTTTCAAAGAAGATGATGAAAGGGAGGTATGAAAAAAAGGAAATGGGGTAAATGTCAAGGAGACAACATCCTATCTCCAGGATAAACAGACCCAAAAACAAAGCATCTAGTGGTTTTCTCATACTGGTCTTCGGTGTTTAACTATGTTCTGCACTTGAGGCCATGTTTTTTGTCGGATCGAAATAAAATGAGCAATTTTTGTTAAATACCTTCCGTACATCACTCCTGTAAAGTTTGGTTGAAATTGTTTCAGTGGTTTTAGAAGAGAAGATGAAAATGTGATTTTCCAAAAGGGTCCAATGCTTAATTATGTTCCGTTCTGGTGGACATGTTTTCTAACGAATTGTAACGAATAATAAAATGCCGATGTTACTGTTAATTTAATTTCTGCATATGCGCATTTCGACAAATTATGTCTCTTCAGTGCAGATAAAATCTCAATGTTTGGAAGACCATAAACTCAAAGATATTGAAAAACTGATAGAGAACAAATAACAAATATGATCTAAAATTAGCAATCTTTGTTTTTGACCTTCCATACATCATTCCTGTAAAGTTTGGTTGAATTTGCTTAAAGGAGAAGATGAAAACGTGATTTTTTTTTCATAGGGTCCAATTTGAAACCTAAGTTCCACACTTGTGGCAATGTTTTTTATCGGATCGCAATGAAATAAGCAATCTTTGTAAAAGACCTTCCATACATCATTCCTGCAAAGTTTGGTTGAATTTGCTTCTGATCAGTGGTTTTGGAGGAGAAGATAAAAACGTGATTTTCCCATAGGGTCCAATGTTAAACCATGTTCCGTATTGGCGGTCATGCTTTTGTCGAATCAAAACGAAATGAGCAATCTTTGTTAAGGACTTTAAGTATTTCATTCCTGAAAAGTTTGGTTCAATTTGCTTCAGCCGTTTCAGAAGAGAGGATGAAAATATGATCTTACCCATAGGGGCCAATGTAAAACCTAAGTTCGCGTTCATGTTTTTTTCGGATAGGAATAAAATGAGCAATATTTGTAAAAGGGACCTTTCATACATCATTCCTCTTAGGTGTGGTTGAATTTGCTTCAGTGGTTTCAGATGATACCATTCCTGTAAAGTTTGGTTCAAATGGCTTCAGCTGTTTCAAAGGAGAAGATGGAAATGTGATTTTTCCAACAGAGTCAAATGTTAAACCTAAGTTCCGCGCTTTCGGTCATGTTTTTATCGGATCTAAACGAATTGAGCAATGTTTGTAAAGACCTTCCATACACCATTCCTGTAAAGTTTGATTGAATTTTCTTCAGTTATTTCAGAGGAAAAGATGAACATAAAATTTTTCCATAAGGTCCTTTGTTAAACCATGTTCCTTGGTGGCGACCTTTAGTATGTCATTCCTGTAAAGTTTGGTTGAATTTGCTTCAGCCGTTTTAGAGCAGCAGTTGAAATGTGATTTTCCCCATAGGGTCCATTGTAAAACCCAAGTTCCGCGCTGGCGGCCGTGTTTTTTATCGGATCGGAACGAAACGAGCAATCCTTGTAAAAGACCTACCATACATCATTCCTGTAAAGTTTGATTGAATTTGCTTCAGTGGTTGCAGAGGGGAAGATGAAAATGTGAAAATGTAAGGGACGCCGAACGGATGGACGCCAAGTGATGGCAATAGCTTACACTGACCCTTCGGGTCGGTGAGCTAAAAAGCAAACACACAAATAAAAAGAATCTTCAACTTTGGTTTTGAGTATTTAAAGTCTTTATTGGACAAAGCCAAAACATACATATCATTAAATACCCTTAGACTCTACTTTGGTTTTGAGTATAATTTGGGTACTAGTATGTAGTTTTTGAAATTATGAATCATTCAGATTTCTCAGGCTCTACCCATTATTCTTTTGTAATATTTTGTCCCCATTTCACCGAATTTTCTAGTCATGAAAGGCTTCAATAGCTCATATAAAGTCAGAAAGCAAAATTTGATTAGATTGTAGATTGCCAATCCTTTTGAAAGTAACAAATAGTGTTTCCATGTTATATTAAGGTAGAAACCGGAGACAGCCTTTCCCCACCAGTGTAAAATTTAAAATATTTGAAATTTACATCGACAACTTATCAAAATTTTTAAACTGAATTTATTCCTTTACAAATACTCTGTCCACTTAAAGTATCAATTCAAAATCAATTTCACCTTACTACATCCTTAAGTATTTACTGGACAAAGTCCAGAAAAACGTATCATAAAATGCCCTCGGACTTCATTTTGGTTGAGCGTAAATAGTATATTTTGACTCAAGGAAAGTCATTTAAGAGAGTTTGATCCAAACTTAATTTCTTACATTATGTTACAAAAAATATCACGATAAAATTACAATTCAAAAACTCTCTCAGACAGCATGACGTTATGACGTTAATCTTTTGTTTGAAACGTCACATATGTACCTAAAATGTTTTTCAAATTAACATTAGTTCTTTTAGAATAATTACCTTGCAGATTAGTGAATTTTGGATGCATGTTACGCAGAAGATAAATATAAAAGTCAGCTACTGCATTACGTCGTTGGTCTGCACACGAAATAGAGAGTGTATAACTCCGGAGTGTGTCGTAACTCAAGGCCTGATTGCTTCTGATATATATTTTGTATTCTGAAAAAAAAAAACAAATTACATCAAATCATCAAAAATCTAAATAAATTTTGTTGCACTTAAAAATGTAGTTTTTAATTTGCTTAGGAAACTGCAAAGAAGCAAACATATTGGAGCAATGATGTCAACAAATCAAAACTCTAGTGTCATACTGTTTTCTTTGTGAATGATGCTATTGCTGCTCCAGATTCCAGGCGCTATAGGTCGTCATCATAACTGACATATTACCAAATGGCATAAAAAACCATAATTGAATCACTGTGTAGATTTATAGTTTGTAACTTGACTGTAGCGAATATAAATTGACTCCAGATCGAGGATGGGGGGTCCTGTCTGTGTGTCTGTCTGAGCGTCCGAAACTTTAACCTTGGCTATAACTTTTGAACTATGTAAGATAGACTTTTCATACTTGGCAGGTGTATAGGTCTTATCAAGAGGAACATTTATATGCAAATAAATTAGGTCAAAATTCAAGGTCACAGAGGTAAGAAAGGGATTAAATTGGGTATGTTCATATATTTCCTGTAGAATCTTGGAGTATATGTAGTGTTTCACAAACACATCTTGTTGTATTCTATCAGTTCTGTTTGCTTTTGTGCATCTACTTGCATTTTGCCTCTTACAAATAGTTCATTTACCATACAGCTATAGCATTGTGGGTCGGTAAAAAAATTTTCTTATCCATCATTTATTTAATACATCAAAGGATAAAATAATAGAATGAAATTAAAATTATACTGTTAAAATTTAAATTTATACTTTAGTGCTCCTGCTAAATTCAAATAAGTAATTCTTAGTCTTATTTGCAGTTTTCACCCCAATACTATCATAAACAAATTTACCGAACTGATTAGATCCGATTTGCATATAAAATATTGATGTTATCGTTGTAATGGCGCATGTTACAGCATCGTTAGTAGGATCTGTGACTGATACAGTATAAAGCAGTGTCTCAGATATTGTATCCTCCTGTATTTCAACACTCATTGGTAAATTTGTAATACTTGGTGGCTGGAAAAGAGTAAGAAAATGATGTTAGAACTGGTAAACTGATAAGATCTTAAAACTTTATGAGTTGATATTTCGATGCTTATTTCTTATTTAAATTACCGAAATTGAAAAATTAACATTTTTTTCATAATCTTTGTTCTCAGCTGATTTTTCAAAATAAAATAATAAAACGCATTTGTAATTGCAATAAACAATTTTAACTATTTCTTCAAACTGACAAAAGGGACTTAATAAAACTGCAATGTATGACAAACGTGATTATTTCAAAGTTTTAAATGTAAAATTCTTTTCATTGAGTAGTAAAGTTCTTTCACTCTCTTTTTACAGCCTAAATTCATAAGAAATGAAACAATTCGTTCAAGGCGCGACATTTCCCAACAGAAATTTACTACTACTTAAAAGTGGGAACACTTGAATTAATGCTTCTGTAGTTGTCGTCAGGAGTTTGTTGTTGTATAGAATAACAGTCCCGCAACTTGCGACCGACATGCAGAATAAATCGGGTAAATTTTCGTTTCGTCTTTGACCTGATCGTGGCTGCTTCTTTATTGTTTGTCTTGACTCAAAATGCAGAGTTTAAAAAAGGTTTGATGTTTATATAGGAAAACTTCTAGTACCGTTCTAAAATGAATTAAAAACTCAGTTACATGGATTAAGAGTAATGAACTTGTAGAAATTTAAAAATACCGAAATTCTATTTTCTGTATATGGTCATTCAGATAACTTATGTCTCTTTAGTGCAGATAAAATCTAAAAATTTGGAAGACCATTAACTCAAAGATGTTTAAAAACTGATAGCTAATAACTGACAAGGTTTTGATTGGTCAAAACTGACAATCAATTCCACCATCTACACACCTGGGACAAAGTAGGTTCCCTGTTTATTCTGGTTCCTAATATTGTTAGACATTCACGAGTTAAAAATAGAACATGAAATTGTTTTGTTGCATTAAAATCGCAATAACAGTACATTATTTGAATACCCCAGATCGTCAATCTTGATTTGACGGCAAAAATATCCGTTTAAAGGATCCGTTACGCGTCACCTTAACTGCGTTTTGGCCGTCAAATCTACGATTGACGCCCTCGGGTATTCAAATAATGTACTGTTATTGCTTAAATATCCACTGGTGTTCAATTTTGCTTAACGGAGTGCACTATATTGGGTCGATATTTGTGTCGGATTTTTTTTTAATGGGATTGCATTGACAAATCGAACAAAACTCATGATTAAGTGCACGAAAAACGTAATGTCACTCTTAGCTAGGATTATAATCACCCTCTTTTCTGCAAGCTTCCTCCAATACGCATTTTTGCAAGTAAGAATTTTTCGTCTTACACTTACACCGTTGTTATTTTCTATGCTTCTTATTCGCCACTTTGAAAGATGCTGTACACTTACTTCATTCCGGATAAGGTTAACTGTAAAATCAGCAGAAACTCCTCTTCTATGATCACTGCAAGTTATCGATAGAGTATACGAAGATGTAGTGTCATAATCCAGAGCAACTCCAGATTTCAGGAAAATGCCATAGTCATCTTAATAAAGGAAATAAGAAATGTAACTTGATTTATATAGAATAAAAAGGAATGTTTGAGGTAGTAGATATGGGGTAGGAGGAAATATATCCTTTTTATATAAAAATCAAAAGTTGTGATTGGTATGATTAAAACACAAGATTTATAACATAAAAAAGAAAGGAAATGGGGTAAATTTACCTTTAATAGTAACGAAAGAGCCATCTTATCATGAAACTTTACTCTTTAACTAAAACACTTCAAAATGCCGTATTAAATTATCCAGGTTTTGAAAAGTTATCTCAAAATATTAAAATATTTGGCAAGGAAGGTAATTCTTTCAACTTGACTTTCAGCATTAAGGAATATTATTTTTTGTATGCAGTTGTCACAAAAGGCATGTTGAAATTTTATACAATTCTGATATAAGTCATATAAGAAATCGAATAAAGCAATGTTTTGACAGGGTAATTTCTTTTGTACTGGAAATCAACACTAAATGCATGCTTGTGATCATTAGTATCTCATATTTAAGTCTCTATGAAGCAGTTAAGGAATAGAGCCTGTAAGTCTCGTACAATTTTGGAACTTCCGGGATCAAAACTTGTACCCAGAAGTTACATTTTGAACAAAGATATATGACGTTTCAAACAAAAATTTGAACGTCATAATCCTCAGACGTCATGTTTTTCGGGGAAACGTTTTCGAATTGCCTGTTTATCGTGGATTCTCGTGAGTCACATGACGAGACTTACAGACCTTATTAAGGACTAATCCAAAGTCGATTCTTATTAATATCTATTACAGTAGCATATGCTTCGTAGTGATTTCTAGGGGTGTTTCTGTTAAATATAGATAAAAAATCTTACAGTGAAACTTTCCAAAATATTTTCTCGAAGTATATGAGCACATAATTGTTTCATACTGCAAATTCAAAGAAAAATTATATGTGATACCAAAAAAAAAATCTTAGAATTTCACAGAATTCTATAATGAGAAATTAATATCCCATAGACACCTTAATGCATTGTAAAGATGTGACACATTTTCAGTGGAAAGCAAATAAGATCCATTGTTATACCTAATAATATTTCCCTTATATAAATGCATTGGAAAAATAGACAATTTGTCCGTTTTATTTCTCAACCAAAAAAAAACGATCTGTTGACAAGTCAACAGTTTTCAGTCTGTTGACCGAGAACGATATGTTGACCATCTGCCTTATTTTGATTGGTTCAAAAATATTATGCCCATATCACATGATCTTCTGTCGTCTGCACAACCAAATTGGCGGCGTGAATTGTATTCAGATGAAATTGAGCGTATTTAACAAAATTGAAAGTTTGCACTTATTACATAAATGAAATACAGATGGATATATATATATACCAATAAAACATATTTTACAGACTTAAGCACATTGAACATGAAAAGGTATAACAAAACAGTTATAGACTGGGTCCTCAAACAACAGCTGTTTTGTTTGACCCTCTGACTAAGCTGTTGCTTTTAGCCTTCGACTCCTTGCAATAGTTCAGTCCTCGGATCAAACAAAACAGCTGTTGTTTTCGGACCCAGTCAATAACTGTAAAATGTTTGATTTGAAAAGCAAAGTTTTAGCTCCAGTGTGTACGTACTCTAGGTTCACGTACCAATCAGATAATGACTTCAAGAACACGTATGAAATTTGATATCAGTAGTTTAGAGTTTTACGATTTTTCTGTTAATGTGTTTTGGGCATAATTAGCTGGTTTTAAATGTGTTTTGGTGAAAAGATCAGTTGTTATTTGTTTTGGCTCTTTTTGGTGTTTTCTGTTCTGTTAATTTCTTCATTTTGTACAAACTGTTAAGGGAGTACGAGCCTCAGATTTCAGAAGCATTCTATATCCTCGGATTTTATCCATTCAAACAGTGCTAGAATCTTTTGCACATGGATCACATTTTCTTGGTCATAAGTCACTATAAAAATAAAATAGACTGTGTATAAAATTCAATCAACTTCCAATTATAATTTCATATATTTAAAGGCCTATAAACATCTTATGCAAATTGAAGGAAAACTCTAGAGAGATCTGTTTCCCGCAAAAATTTTGACGTCTTATATCTCAAAAATTCCTGCATGAATTTTCAAAATTTTTTGCTCAAGTTGTTCCATTAGATGTGCTCTTCAAAACAAAAGGTCAGAATTTTAATTCTAATTACAAAATTTTTGAGACTCGTACTCCCTTAAAGGGAAATCAAAAACATTTTATGCTGAAAATCATATAAATTTTGTTATTTGTTGGCCTGTTACTGAAACCCTCTTTGTCACCCCAATTAATTTATGTACTTCACTTTTTTATATTATATCAAGATTTCCAACAAACCTGCTGAAATGATGGCCACTTCAAACAGAGTTGTATGTGTATTTAAAACACAAGTATGGTTGTCAGCTGCATTAACATCCGTTATAATCAAAGTAAACAACAGTGTTCTTGTTGTTAAATCTTCTGAAATACTTGTTGAATTCGGTAAATTATCAATAACTGGAGGCTGTAAGAATTAAATAATATTACCATTTATTATTGATAAATAACAGAACCTTGATAGCTTAGAGAGCTATTATGTTGGATTATAGCAAAGGCCAGTTATGATCCACAAAATAAAAATGCAACTATACATAATCTTTCATGAGTTTTACGAGATATTACTGGTTTTAATTTTTGAGACATTACATAACGAAAATGAACAAAATAAACGAAAATGAGTCGGAAAGACAATACTTAAGACCTGAGCATTTTTTTACTTGTTGAATAAAAAATGCTGTTATTATTGGAATCTAAATTGTCGAAATGTTCATATTTTGCACTTAGTAATACTTTAGTGCATCACTAAACCTGGTTTAACCCACCATTTTATTTATAAAATACCCGTTCCAAGTCGGGAATATGACGGCTTGCCAAAAATGTTCTGTGTTAGATTGTGCTTCCCCGATTCAGTCGAATGTTATACGGATTTTCCTTACTGGTCTCTCTCTTTGATCACTTCTGCTAGATGATTATTGAGTAGCATGTTTTCTACAATGTGGGAATATGTAGGTATGGTATATATGCCATGATCTTCTTTTCACTTTGTTTTCGAATTTTTTCTTAAGAGAGAGCTGAACTGTTTTTTCAGCGTCAAGTACAAGAAGTCAATTTATTGAATAATAATTGACCATGTTGACAGTTAACGGTAAATTTGAAAGCATTTTATAGGGAATAATACATGGCAAAATCCGTATCACATGCGGTATCATCTCGAGTTACCAATATCAGCCCGAGGGCCTTTGTAATACGGATTTTGCCATGTATTATACAGTTTATCATATATTTAAACAGAGGACTACTTCAAACATTGGCAAGAGAAAATGCATGTATGAAGAAAATTTCAAAATGGACGGAAAGGACCGGAAGTGGTTGGAATAAAAACTACCATGTAAAGGAAAAGGGTTTGCTAGATTTTTTTAACTGATCCTCACAAAAAAAAATTCATCCCCAAACAAATTTTTGTTACTCTACGCAAAATTTTTTACTCCCCAAAAAAGTTTTTTTTACCCCCCAAAAATTTTTTTACCCCCTCAATTTTTAAAAAAAAGTCAAATTGAATTTTTTTAAAGGGTATGATACAGGGATAGCCATGCGATAAAGGGTGTGTGATATAGGGTAAGCCATGCGATAAAGGGTATGCGATAAAGGGTATGCGATAAAGGGTATGACGTCATAGTGTGAATACGGAATGAACTGCATGCACTGTATCACATATTCAAAACGTCTGTATTTATTACTAAACATATGATAAATTTTATAAAGTTTTTTGTCGCGAACTTGACTTTGCGTATTGCTTACTTTTGAGGACAAAAAAAAATCGCTGAAATGAACCGAAACAAAGTAAAATTTATCTATATCTTTAATTTTGATCGAAATGAAAGAATCTATTTCTTCCGTTAAATACAACGCTTAAACTGACGAAAAGTAAAACTTGCCATTAATTGCCGAAATTTCAATTATGACGTTAAATCATTCATAAGGAATATTATGGTAGAAAAAATCAACAAACCTGTGTAAGTCAGCTAACGACAGAAACAACCATTAACTGAAGAAATACATGTAACTAAATACCGCAGTTACTGTTAATCTAATTTCTGCAATGCTTATTTCGACAACTTATGTCTCTTCAGTGCAGATAAAATCTAAAAATTTGGACGACCATAATCTCAAATATGCTAAAAAAAACTGGGAGAGAACAAATAACCAATAAGATCTAAATGTAAAGCCAAAATCAGCTAAGAACAGAGCTTTGCATGAGGGAGATACTCTCCGGGACTAACAGTCCACCAGCAGAGGCATCGACCAAGTGGTAACAAATAACTAAATACCGAAGTTACTGTTAATTTAGTTTCTGCATCTGCGCATTTCGACAACTCATGTCTCTTCAAGAACAAGATATTAAAAAATGCTAATAATGAATTAAATAAAGGGTTTAAAATAGAGAATATGTCTAAAACTTTTGTTAAAACTTACAGTGTTACGAATTAAATTGATGGTGAAACTTTCCGTATCAGAACGGCGGTGATCTGCACATTCTATATTTACGATATATGAAGATGTGGTGTCGTAATCTAGTGTTGTACCGCCCGTCAGGTAAATTCCGTAATCTAAAAAACAACAGAAAAAATACGTTCTGTACGAAATAAATAACAAAATACTGAAATAATTAAAAACCACCAATTTTAAGGAGGGAATCGATGAGATAATTATTGTAGTCTAAACAATAAATTCGATTCCGATAAAGAAATTATTACTGTAATAAAATCAATAATGTTTATTACAGTAATAATAAATTTTTTCAACAATCGCATATATTGCTTGACTATAATAATGATCTCGCCGATTTACACTTGGCCGATAGTGGTATTGATGAATTGATAAGGAGACGATAAGAGGATTTCACTTGGGGAAATGTTTCATGTGATATTAGTTTAAATATTACATTCTTACCGAGTTCAACGATTCTCTGTAAGATCTTAGTACGTATTTTACAAGGATGTCGTGTTAAACTAAGGTAACTGCTATATCATTTTGGACGGGGGATTGTCAGCAAAGGGTCAAAGTTTTAAAATATATTCCATGATGGCGACTGTTTTGGATAAAAATCTTTTTGCAGGGAACCACCTAAAACTTACAGTGACCAAATTTGGTTCCAGATGGCCAATTCGCAGAGAAGATTTTTAAATGAAAATATACGCCGGACGCACTTCTTCCTGGCTATAAACAGGTGTGATAAAAAAGTTCATTTTAGCGATAATCCCTTCAGTACAACTTGATATTGGTATTATAACAAAATACCAAAGTTCCTGTACATTCATTTCTGCATATGCGAATTTCGGCAACTTATGTCTCATCAGTGCAGTTCAAACCAAAACATTTGGAAGTCCATTAACTCAAAAACACGTTAAAGCTGATGGAGAACAAATAACCAAAAGGATGTTAATAGAAACCCCAAAATCCGGCTAAGGACAGAGCGATGCATGAGGGAAAACAGCAGTAGAATGCCGAAGGAACAAAGGTGGGAAATCGAAGTGCAAAGACATGGCCAAAACGAGAACACAGAAAACTATGACGTTAGACACAGAAAACAATGACGTTAGACAGATACAAAGCACAGAAATTTAAATTACAACGTTCAAAACAAAGGCACTCACAGTGTGAACTACAGTGAAACTTATAGAGACATCAGGTGCTCCGGAAGGGTAGGCATGTCTTGCTCTGTTAACAACACCCTTTACACGGTAAGTGAGGCATATATATTTTTGAAAGATCTGTTAGGTAGCTGATTGGTTAATGTCTTTTGCTAACCCTGAGACAAAACCAATTAAAAATCATGGTACATGTTACTTCTCTAACCCTCAAATAGTACCAAGTTAAACGTTTGAAAAGCTTTTGTAATTATCCAGTATTCAAACATAGACAAGGACAGATCGGTACAACAAACATGACTTACAAAGACAAACCTAAAATATAACAACACAAAAAAATAAAGCACTCACAGTGTGAACTCCCCAAAAAACCGAGAGCAACATCAGGTGGTCCGGAAGGGTAAGCGTGTCCTGCTCTGTTATCAGCACCCGTCACACTGTGAGTGAGTCAATCCAGGAAAATGTCAAAATGAGATACTCCTTAGTTTTATATGACAATATTTTCAACTGGTTCTCTGCTTGTTTTGTATTTATGTTTGATTGGTAATCTGTTGGTTATTAGTTTCGATTCCCTATTTTTTATTTGGGATTATGAGAAAATGTTAGTCTAAATAATAAATTTACCCAATTTTTTTGTACAACAAATAGTGATGTAGCTGCACTGGGTATAACAGGAATGAAATAATAATCATCAAAACGGATATAGTAACACCATGCCATGAACCTTTTAAATATGTTTGAATGTGATTTCTAAAAATGATATACATTATTATAATCGTGCAACAGTAATGTTGATGAATTGATACATTCTTGACATCAGCTGGCACAGAACACCTTGGGTTAATTGATGATAAACACGCAGATTATTTGAACATGTTAGTGAAAAAAAGCAGAATATCGAACATGTTAGTGAAAAAAGGCAGAATATTGAACATGGAAGGGAAAAAAGGCAGAATATTGAACATGTTAGTGATAAAAAGCAGAATATTGAACATGTTAGTGAAAAAAAGCAGAATATTGAACATGTCAGTGAAAATAAGCAGAACATTGAACATTTTAGTGAAAAAAAGCAGAACATTGAACATGTTAGTGAGAAAAGCAGATCATTGAACATGTTAGAGAAAAAAAAGCAGAAGATTGAACATGTTAGTAAAAAAAAAGCAGAATATTGAACATGTTAGTAAAAAAAGCAGAATATTGAACATCTTAGTGAAAAAAGCAGAATATTGAACATGTCAGTGAAAAAAGCTGAATATTGAACATGTTAGTGAAGAAAAGCAGAATATTAAAACATGTTAATGGAAAAAGGCAGAATATTGAACATGTTAGTGGCAAAAAGCAGAATATTGAATATGTTAGTGGAAAAAGGCAGAATATTGAACATGTTAGTGAAAAAAGCAGAACATTGAACATGTTAGTGAAAAAAGGCAGAATATTGAACATGTTAGTGAAAAAAGCAGAATATTGAACATGTTAGTGAAAAAAGCAGAAGATTGAGCTTGTTAGTGATAAAAAGGAGAATATTGAACATGTTAGTGCAAGAAGGCAGAATATTGAATATGTTGGTGAAAAAAGCAGAATATTGAACATGTTAGTGCAAAAAGCGGAACATTGAACATGTTAGTGAAAAAAAGCAGAATATTGAACATGTTAGTGAAAAAAAGCAGAATATTGAGCATGTTAGGGAAAAAAGGCAGAATATTGAACATGTTAGTGAAAAAAAAGCAGAATATTGAACATGTTATTGAAAAAAAAACCAGAATATTGAAAATGTAAGTCAAAAAAGGCACAATATTGAACATTTTAGTGAAAAAAACAAAATATTGAACATGTTAGTGAAAAAAGGCAGAATATTGAACATGTTAGTGACAAAAAAGCAGAATATTGAACATGTTAGAGAAAGAAGGCACAATATGGAACATGTTTGTGAGAAAAGGCAGAATATTGAACATGTTAGTGAAAAAAGCAGAATATTGAACATGTTAGTGAAAAAAAGCAGAATATTGAACATGTTAGTGAAAAAGCAGAATATTGAACATGTTAGTGAAAATAAGCAGAACATTGAATATGTAAGTGAAAAAAGCAGAATATTGAACATGTAAGGGATAATAAGCAGAACATTCAACATTTTAGCGAAAAAAAAACAGAATATTGAACATGCAAGTGAAAAAAAGCAGAATATTGAACATGTTAGTGAAAAAAATGCAGAATATTGAACATGTTACCGAAAAAAACAGAACATTGAACATGTTAGTGAAAGAAGCCCAGAATATTGAACATGTTAGTGAAAAAAAGCAGATTTTGAACATGTTAGTGAAAAAAGGCAGAATATTGAACATGTTAGTGAAAAATACCCAGAATATTGAACATGTTAGTGAAAGTAGATGCTCACATGAGCCTGTATCGCTCACCTGGTGACTGGTTTTATTCATTGTCACCAAGAGACCATCCATTAATGGCATTTTATCCATACTATACATCAATTCACCAGATGTTACAGTTTCTGACATACATACTTAAGTCACAAGTTTTGAAGGAAACCACCCAAGGACTATTGTGACCAAGTTTGGTTACCATTGTCTCAGTAGTTTCAGAGAAGATCTTTGAATGCATTTCACATAGGGTCACTATGTTACAATATGTTTCCCCCTGGTGGCCATCTTGGATGAGGTATGAACATAAAAACCACAAACTTTAAAGGCGACCACCAATGGACTATTGTAACCAAGTTACAATTGGCTCAATAGTTTCAAAGATCTTTGAATGCATTTCAGATAGGGTCCTTATGTTAAACTATGATCCTTGCTGGTGGCCATCTTGGATGATGTACCAACACAAAAATCACCAACTTTGAAGTGGATCACCAATGGACTACTGTGACAAAGTTTGGTTCCAGTTGGCTCATTAGTTTCAGAGAAGAAGATCTGTGAAAGCAGTTCAGATAGGGTCCTTATGTTAAACTATGTTCTTCGCTGGTGGCCATCTTGGATGAGGTACGAACATAAAAATTATAAACTTTGAAGTGGATCACCAATGGACTATTGTGACCAAGTTTGGTTCCAATTGGCTCAGTAGTTTTAGAGAAAAAAATCTTCGAATGCCTTTCCCATTAGGTCCCTATGTTAAACTATGTTCCCCGCTGGAGGCCATCTTGGATGAGATGCGAACCTGCTGGACATCTGTAGAAATTGTAGTCCTCGATAAGCTTAACACTTTTGCATTTTAAACTAAACCGCTATCACAAAAAGTTTTTTGAAATAAAAGTAAACACGTATAAAAATCGTGAAAATTCAACTAAAAAGGGACTATAACTCCTATATGGGTCGTAAGATTTTTTTCAAAATTGCAGGACATGTAGATCTTATTATGCTGTCCATTTTTGTAATATAAACTATACACCTATTTTCTATCATTTTCAATATACAAGACGAAAAGTAGCAAAAAAACGGAAAGTTTGCGGAAAAAGGGCAATAACTCCAAGACCGAATATCGGATATTCTCCAAAATTGCAGGGTGGGTAGATCTCATCATGCTGATCATTTTTAAGCCATGTCAGATTTTTGATATCTGCAATGGTTTTTGAGCTATTTGCAAAAAACAGAAATTTACCCCTATGTTGTATTTTTAGTAACAGCGGCCATAATGTTTGATATACGGACATAAAAATCACAAACTTTAAAGTGCATACCCTGGTTATGATGCAGGGCAAGTTTGGTTAATATTGGCACAATAGTTTCAGAGGAGAAGATTTTTGAATAAAAGTTAACGGACGGACGGACGACGGACGACTGACGCAGAGTGATGGCAAAAGTTAACGTGGCCTTTGGCCAGGTGAGCTAAAAAAGCAGAATATTGAACATGTTAGTGAAAAAGCAGAATATTGAACATGCTAGTGAAAAAGCAGAATATTGAACATGTTAGTGAAAATAAAAAGAACATTGAACATGTTAGTGAAAAAAGCAGAATATTGAACATGTTAGTGAAAATAAGTAGAACATTGAACATTTTAGTGAAAAAAAGCAGAATATTAGACATGTTTGTGAGAAAAGCAGATCATTGAACATGTAAGAGAAACCAGAGGCTCCCAGGGGCCTGTATCGCTCACCTGGGTTTCAGTTGCCACAATCAAGGTAACATTGTAAGTTATACAGTTGATCTTCAGTTTCTCAAACTTTCGTAGCTCAAACACCTCCTATGTCTTTAACTGTTTTTTTAAGTCTGATCATGTTTTACTATATTTCTTTATTGGGCTTTTTGACAAAAAAGTTCTTGCTAAGGACCACTTTCGACACCAGTTTTGAAGTTGAGATGTCATTTTGTTATTGGCAGTCAACAAACATTTTTCAACATCAGTTTTGAAATTATGACATCAAAACCGATTTGGAAACCAAATGTCATTGAAATCGGACAATGTTGAATTTTCCCGCCTTTTTTGGCAGCTATATTGAAAATGGCAGTCAACGAACAATTTTCAACCTCAGTTTTGAAGTCGCAACATCAATATCTACTTGGAAATCAAATTTCATTGAAATCGGACAATGTAGAATTTTCCCGCCTTTTTTGGCAGCCATTTTGAAAATGGCAGTCAACGAACAATTTTCAACCCCAGTTTTGAAGTCGCAACATCAATATGTACTTGGAAATCAAATTTCATTGAAATCGGACAATGTAGAATTTTCCCGCCTTTTTTTTTGGCGGCCATTTTGAAAATGGCAGTCAACAAACAATTTTCAACACCGGTTTTGAAGTCGCAACATCAATATCTATTTGGAAACCAAATTTCATTGAAATCGGACAATGTTGAATTTTCCCGCCTTTTTAAGGCGGCCATTTTGAAAATAGCAGTCAAGGAACAATTTTCAACGTTGGCGGAAGGGGTCATCTGACACCATTCTGAAAAGGACCCACCTGGTGACCATTCCAACAAAGTTTGGTTCCAACTGAGTGAGTAGTTTCAGAAAAAAAAATCAACGGAATTCCCATAGGGTTCTATGTTAAACTTTGATCGGCTGTGGCGGCCATCTTGGTCAGAGGTCGGTAATGCCGGACACAAATTTGGAAGGAGACCACCACAGCACCATTTTAGCAAAGTTTGGTTACAATCCAAATGATAGTTTCAGAGGAGAAGATTTTCAAAATTCATCCCCCCTTTTTTCTATTTTTAGCCTTGCTGCCATATTGATCGGAGGTCGGGGTCATCGGACACAATTTTGAAAACGGACCACCCAAGGATCATTTCAAGAAAGTTTGGCTTAGATTGGCTTTGTAGTTTCAGAGGAGAAGATTTTTAAAATTTCATCCCCCCTTTTTTCTATTTTTAGCCTGGCGGCCATCTTGGTTTGAGGGCGGGGTCATCGGACACAATTTTGGAAGAGGACCATNAGATTTTNTTAGCAAAGTTTGGTTACAATCCAAATGATAGTTTCAGAGGAGAAGATTTTCAAAATTCATCCCCCCTTTTTTCTATTTTTAGCCTTGCTGCCATATTGATCGGAGGTCGGGGTCATCGGACACAATTTTGAAAACGGACCACCCAAGGATCATTTCAAGAAAGTTTGGCTTAGATTGGCTTTGTAGTTTCAGAGGAGAAGATTTTTTAAAATTTCATCCCCCCTTTTTCTATTTTTAGCCTGGCGGCCATCTTGGTTTAAGGGCAGGGTCATCGGACACAATTTTGGAAGAGGACCATCAAAGGAACATTCCACTATAGTTTCATCAAAATTGGCTGAGTGGTTTCAGAGGAGAAGATTTTTTTGTAATTGTGGACGGACGACGGACGACGGACCACAGACGACGGACGCAAAGTGATGAGAAAAGCTCACATGGCCTTTTAGGCCAGGTGAGCTAAAAAGGAGAAGATTAAACATGTGATTAAAAAAAGCAGAATATTAAATAGTGAAAAAAAGCAGAATATTGAACAAGCAAGTGAAAAAAGCACAATATTGAACATGTTAGTGAGTGAAAAAAAGCAGAATATTGAACACGTTAGTGAAAAAAGCAGAACATTGAACATGTTAGTGAAAAAAAGTAACATGTTAGTAAAAAACCCAAGAATATTCAACAGGCTAGTGAAAAAAATCAGAATATTGAACATGTTAGTGGTAAAAAGGAAAAAATTGAACATGTAAGTGAAAAAAAAAGCAGAATATTGAACAAGTTAGTGGAAAAAGGTATATTATTGAACATGTTATTCAAAAAAAGCAGAACATTGAACCTGTTAGTGAAAAAAAGCAGAATATTGAACATGTTAGTGAAATAAAGCTGAATATTGAACATGTTAGTGAAAATAAGCAGAACATTGAACATGTTAGTAGAAAAAAGCAGAATATTGAACATGTTAGTGAAAATAAGCAGTACATTGAACATGTTAGTAGAAAAAAGCAGAATATTGAACATGTTAGTAAAAATAAGCAGAATATTGAACATGTTAGTGAAAAAAAGCAGAACATTGAACATGTTTGTGAAATAGCAGAACATTGAACATGTAAGTGAAAAAAGCAGAAGATTGAACATGTTAGTGAAAAAAAAAACAGAACATTGAACATGTTTGTGAAATAGCAGAACATTGAACATGTTAGTGAAAAAAGCAGAAGATTGAACATGTTAGTAAAAAAAAGAAGAATATTGAACATGCAAGGGAAAAAAAGCAGAATATTGAACATGTTAGTGCAAAAAAGCAGAATATTAAACATGTTAGTGAAAAAAAGCAGGATATTGAACATGTTAGTGTGAAAAGCAGAAGATTGAACATGTTAGTGAAAAAAGTAACATGTTAGTAAAAAACCCAGAATATTGAACATGTTAGTGAAAAAAAGCAGAAAATCGAACATGATAATCGAACATGTTTGTGAAAAAAAGCAGAATATTGAATATGTTAGTGAAAAAAGCAGAATATTGAACATGTAAGTGACAAAAAAACAGAATATTGAACATGTAAGTGGAAAAAGGCAGAATATTGAACATGTTAGTGAAAAAAGCAGAATATTGAACATGTTAGTGAAAAAGGCAGAATATTGGACATGTTTGTGAAAAAAGGCAGAATATTGAACATGTTAGTGAAAAAAAGCAGAATATTGAACATGTTAGTGAAAATAAGCAGAACATTGAACATGTTAGTAGAAAAAAAACAGAATATTGAACATGTTAGTGAAAATAAGCAGAATATTGAATTTTTAGTGGAAAAAAGCAGAACATTGAACATGTTTGTGAAAAAGCAGATCATTGAACATGTTAGTGAAAAAAAGCTGAAGATTGAACATGTCAGTGAACAAAAGCAGAATATTGAACATGTTAGTGAAAAAAAGCAGAATATTGAACATGCAAGAGAAAAAAGCAGAATATTGAACATGTTAGTGAAAAAAGCAGAATATTGACCATGTTAGCGAAAAATAGCAGAACATTGAACATGTTAGTGAAAAAAAAACAGCATATTGAACATGTTAGTGAAAAAAAACAGAAGATTGAACATGTTAGTGAAAAAAAAACAGAATATTGAACATGTTAGTGAAAAAAAGCAGAATATTGAACATGTTAGTGAAATAAAGCAGTTTATTGAACATGCAAGTGAAAAAAGCAGAATATTGAACATGTTAGTGAAAAAAAGCAGAATATTGAACATGTTAGTGAAAAAAAAGCAGAATATTGAACATGTTAGTGAAAAAAGCAGAATATTGAACATGTTGTTAGTGAAATAAACAGTTGAGAGGGGAATAAACAAGCAGAACTTTAAATATGTTGTTAGTAGTAACTAAGACTAATAACGTACAGACCTGTTGTTGAAGGAATATTTGCAACATCAAACAAAGAACTTGATGGATTCAGAGCACACGTGATGGTATCTCCTGTTTCATCTGTTACATTTATAGTGTGTAAAAGTGTCCTTATATTTATATCCTCCAGAAAGCTGGTAGATGCAGGTAGACTGTGTATTACAGGCGGCTGAAATGTTATAATATGTCATTACACATAGTTTCACTGCGTATTTTATGCCTAAGAAGTGTTATGCATGGAACTATCATATAAATTTCTTCCGCATAAATTCCACCCTGAATTTTGCCTTGCCTGGAAAGGCCCGTTTTGGAATTTTTAAATTTGTTTTCCTGTTTTGTTTATTTGTTTAGTTTCAATTGAAACTACAGTAGATGTTGTTCTAAACGAAATTTAAAATGAATTTCTAGCTTTTTGATAACGAAAATTCAAATCCAGAAGATTTTTTATATTGCTTATATTGTATATTTTCAAAATTTGTTATG
>MJUU01013578.1:0-16003 GCA_002080025.1 Modiolus philippinarum | reverse complement strand
CCCCCCCCCCCCCCTTCAAGTTAAATGGTCGGTCCCTTATCAAAATGTTTAAGTTGTCTCTGTAATAATATATCAAGAGGTCTTTTCCTGTTGCAGTTAATATAAAAAAGACAGATTTAAAATATTTGTGGAGATCTCGTACATGGAGAACAACGAAATAAAATTATGAATGATAATAAAAACTAGAATAAAACTAAATGAGAGAAGCGGCTCAAATTTATTCCTATAGTGACGGTAGAAGAAAGCTGGTTATTACCTTGGATCAAGACATTTATATAAGTCAGTGCTGTTGTCTATAAACTAAAATAAATATATTATGTAGAAAACTACGAAAGCCGATTAGGCTCACAAACTAAAATAAATATATTATAAAGGCTCACAAAGAAAAAAAATCTTATTGCGTAGTTACGAGATAATTATCTCGTAATAACGTGTTTATTATCTCGTAATAACGAAATAGTTTCTCGATATAACGCGATAGTTCTCGTTATAACGCCACAATTATCTCGTTATATAGGGAATAATACATGGCAAAGTCCGTATCATATGCCATATCATCCCGAGTTACCTATATCAGCCCGAGGGCCTTTGGTCAGAGGGATGATATTTATCAAGGGATGATATTTATCAAGGGATGATACTGCATGTGATACGGATTTTGACATGTATTATACAGTTTATCATATATTCAAAAAGAGGAGTACTTAATCCAAAAAAATACTGTCAAAAATTGAAATTGGTCAGACAAAATGCATGTATTTTGTGAAAAAGTAAATTTCAAAATGGGCGGAAAGGACCATTAACATTTTAAGGAAAAAGGTTTGCTATATTTTTAACTGATCCTCGCAAAAAAGAATCACCCGAAAAAAATGTTTGCTACCCCAAATTTGTTTTACCCCCCAAAATTCTTACCCCCCCTTATTTGTTTAGTAAGTAAGTAAGTCGAATTGATAAAAAATGTTTTAGGGTATGATACAGGTCTAGCTATGCGATAAAGGGTGTGTGATGAAGGGTATGACGTCCTAAAGTGATTACGGAATGAAAGTCATCCACTGTAACAAATATTCAAAATTTCTGTGATAAAAAGCGATAAGTATCTCGTTATAAGGCGATAAATACAACTATCGCATTATATCGAGAAACTATCTCGTTATTACGTGATAATTTACTCGTTATTACGAGATAATTATCTTGTAATTACGCAATATGTATATTTTTTTCTTTGCTTTTATGTTGAAGTGTGGTCATAAATCCTTAGTCATTCAATGTCAAAATATTTGTTTCACTTACAAGCCTATAAAGTCTTTATTATCCACCCGTATTCTCTGTCCATTTGGTATTGTATGTTCCTCGTTTTTACCTGGGTCTATACAAAGAGAGATAAATAAAACTAGACAAGAAATTGCTAGCAAAGGCCGATTAAAAAAAGACAACTTTATTCCAAGCCTCAAAATCAAACTAGAAATTGATTTGCGTTACATTCGGACAAAATTGAAATTGTACGTGTTTTTGCGGCCATCCTATTTTGAAAAAAAAAGATATGTAAGTTTGGATGGTGGTCTAAATGTGTGCAAAGCTTGACATTGTTTCCTACAGCTAATTCAAAATAATTGCTCGGAAATAATATGTGGAAGAATAATGAGAATATCTAGATATGCAATTTTATATCAATAATGAAAAGATATGTTGGAGATCAGCATTAAAAGCGTTGTTCAATTGCCTAGTTTAACCATGTTTTTCAATTTTACATTGTTTTGTAAAGTTTTGTGGAGTGAATCAGATGTGGATTCTCAAAAACTCAAAAGACTTATTAGAATATCTATCTTCAACTGAACTCAACCACTGCAACAGTGTCGAAACATTTGATTTTTCTACTCTCTATACTACTCTTACTCACGATATGATAAAGTCAATACTCCGGGATTTAATACATCAGTCTTTCTGTTGCGTTGTTCCATTGCTTGTTTTTTACCATGTATTTGTAGAGACTTTGTCTCATGTGTATTTACTCCATATCCTTTTATTCACCATTTCTGTACTAAAAAGGGTGAAAGAAGATATTCATATTTAGTGATCGGTAAAGATGGGAGCTATTTTGTGAAACATCACACTGATTCACAAAAAAAGTATATAGAGGAAGATGTCATTGCAATGCTGGAATTCTTGATTGATAACATATTTGTGGAATTTGGAGGACTAGTTTTCCAGCAGACAATAGGGACACCTATGAGGACTAATTGTGCGCCACTTTAAGCAGATTTGTTTCTTTATTCGTATGAAGCCAGGTTCATACAAGGGCTAGTTCAGAAAAAAGGCAATAAGCTAGCCAAATCCTTTAATTTCAGTTTCCGTTATATAGATGATGTTCTTTCAATGAGCAATCCTCAATTTAAGGATAAACCTCATCTTATATACCCAAATGAACTCGAAATTAAAGAGACCACTGATACACCATCATCAGCATCATACCTGGACCTATACCTCTACATTGACAACTCTGGACGTCTGAAAACAAAACTTTACGACAAGCGTGATGATTTCGACTTTCCATTAGTGAACTTCCCGTTATTCCCACTTCTCCGGCATATGGCGTGTACATTTCACAACTATTGCCGTGCCTGTAGTTCGTACAGCGATTTTGTCAACAGAGCGAAATTACTGTCTCAAAAACTTATACATCAGTGTTCATATGTTCAGCCACTGTTGCAATTGTCACTACAGAAGTTTTACAGTCGTCACCACAATTTGACAGACCATTACAATGTATTTGTTTCACAAATGAGAACTGATATTTTGGGGTAGATCCAGATTTTGTTACCGGACTGACTCACACCGACTGTGACAAAATCGGACTTTTCACTGACAGTGTGACGGGTGCCACGCGTGGAGCAGATCATGCTTACCCTTCCGGAGCACCTTATGATACCTCAGTTTTTAAAGGGGTTCACACTGCTAGTGCTTTAGTTTTGTGGCGTTCTTGTTCATTTTTGTTTATTTGTTTTGTCTTTGTCATACTGTCTCAATTCGTGTTGCTGTAAATTGCCGTTATGTTGGATTTATGATTTTAGAATTCCCCTTTCCTTTTCTTGCTTCGGTATTCCTTTGCCGATGTATTTGTAGAAAGACATTGTCATCATCAGTAAGAATTTCCTGCATCTTTAAACACTATGTTGCACAAAAATTTATGATGAGTTCGACATGTATAAAATAGTTCCCCTTAGGTATTAATTAGATTGTAAAATTGCATAAACGCGTATGCAAAAAAAAACCAAAAAAAAAAAACATATAAATAATTACTTGATACACACGGACACAGACAGACGTAATGCATTTAAGCATTTAACTGATAAATAGTTATACTAAAGTGTAAGTTCAGACAGAAAAAAGAGAGAGAGAGAGAAAAAAAAACACGAACGTCGAAAAAAATATATAATTACACTTTGTACTTTAAGTTACCTGTCGGCGTCAACGTGTTAGCCCCTACAAGCTCGTAAATTAATCCGGATTGTTGTCGCCAGACTTGTGCATCAAAAGTTCCACTTGTGTACGAGTTATCAGCATGAAATTCCCACTTATATACGAATCCACAACAATCAAACTGAAACTCGTCGTGANCTTATACGAGTATTGTACTGCAAAAATAAAAGACCACAATACTTGTATACGAGTATTGTTAACAATACTAAGTATTGTTCACAAAACTATTGATTGTTTAACAATTCTAAGGATGGACAGATTATTGATAACTCTCCCCAATCAGAGTTTTGCAGTTCGTTTCCTATATGGATTTTTTTAAATGAAATAAAATAAATCGATAACTCTTCTTGTTGATAAGATTTATTTACAAAAACACGGGTTAATCATATTGATATAAGAGCACTAGAATAGAATTATACATGAATAAATTATCGTCCCATTTCCTTAATTAGTTGTGTTGGTAAAATAATGGAGCGTGTGGTGTATAAGTATATCTTTGATCATCTTATGAATACCAATCCGGTTTCTTGCCAAAAAATTCAACTGTGCACCAGCTTATAGAAATTTACAATTGTATTCTGAATTCATTAGAGAAAAAAGAGTTAAGTTGCTTTGTGTACTGCGACTTCTCTAAAGCTTTTGACAAAGTTTGGCATAGAGGTCTTTTATATAAATTGAAATCGTATGGAATAAATGGTAATTTGCACAAATGGCTTAGTAATTATTTATTTCAACGTAAACAAAGAGTTGTTGTTAAAAGCTCTTCTTCATCCCTCCGTTTTATCAAGGCCGGTGTGCCCCAAGGGTCCGTTTTGGGCCCTTTATTGTTTATTGTTTATATAAATGACATAGCTGATACACTAATATCGTTAACAAGACTATTTGCTGATGACACTTCTTTCAGCTTCTCAAGTGATGATGAATCACAAATACAAAATGTTATTGATCATGATTTGAATGCACTGAATGAATGGTCTCAAAAATGGCTTATGTCATTTAACCCCGAAAAAACAGACTGAGATAATGGTATTCGCAAATACAGAAATTCCAGAGATGAACTTCGTCTTCAATGCGAAAAATATTCCTGTCGCACAATCGCATAAACATTTAGGAGTCACTTTCAGTGCAGATGCTAAATGGAATAAACATATTGAAAATATGATATCAAGTGTCTCAAAACATTTAAATATTTTACGTAAACTTAAATTTATGTTAAGCAGGTCAAATCTTGAGAAACTATATTTAGTGTATATTCGTCCAATTCTTGGATATGCTAGTGAATTATGGGATAATTGTGGAATCGGAAATTCAAACAAATTAGAGCAAATGCAACTTGAAGCAGCCCGCATAGTTATAGGTTTTCCAATCTTTACAAGTAAAGTTGAAATATACAAGGAAATTGGTTGGGAACCACTGCAATCCCGTCGTAATATACGTAAACTAAATATGTTCTTTAACATCCAACTTCTTACCTCGAAAATTTGATACCGCCAAGTATACAAAGCACGAGCATTTATCCCCTGAGAAACGGTGAAGATATTATTGTCCCTTTTTGTAGATTATCTTTAATAAGTGAATCTTACATTCCATCTACTATTAGACAGTGGAACAACTTGGACTTAGACACGCGTCATGCAGATAATCTATCTAAATTTAAATCTGCAAAAAAAAAAAACTCCAGAGAGAAAAAGGCAGTAATCCCAGACCACTATTACTTTGGACCACGAAGGCTTAACATCATTTTAGCACAGTTTAGATGTTCAGCAACATTCCTTAATAATGACCTCCATAAAATTAACGTAATATCTGACCCATCATGTCGTTATGGGGCACCACGTGAAGACTACAAACATTTTTTCTTTGAATGTCCATTATATTTAGATCAACGTGATGTCTTAGTAAATAAAATAGCCTGGTTGCCTGATTGTCTTGAACGGAACTTTTTGCTCTTAATTAGTGGTAGTTCAACTCTTTCAAACCACAAAAATGAAGAAGTATTTAAGGTAGTATTTGAATATATTAAAAAATCCCAAAGATTTCTTGTAGTATGATTATAAATCGAGTTAATTTACTTGTACGATCCACACACACCCACACACACACAATCAGACGCAAATTTTGTGTCTTTCCTATATCTTTTTTCTTTTTTTATCCTCTTGTTATTGCTCTAAAAATACTTTTCTTTATTATATTAGTGAACTCTCATGCCTGCGTATTATTGTATTATATTGTAGTTAAGGAGAAGACGATCTAAGTTTGATTAACTTGTGTCTTATCCGTTTTGCTGTATGTTTTTGAGCAAATAAAATACGTTTAAATCAATTATACATGAAGCAATCAAATTAAATTATACATAAAGCACTACAATCAAATTAAATTGCACATAAAGCACTACAATAGAATTATAAATAACACTCAAAACTTCAACAGCCAAGAGTGATAAATCCAAGTACCAGAGAGGTCGTCGTCCGTCTAACGAGATTCGGGTCTTTGGCATTGCAGACACGACCACCAAATCAGCGATCACATATATGCAGACAGTTGAGAAAAGAGACAAGGCCACACTACTGCCAATCATCGCTAAAGTTGCGAGACCATGTTCGATCGTCTACTCAGACCAATGGAGAGCCTACAACCAAAGACTACAACAACTAGGACACAAGACTGTCAACCACTCAGTCAACTTTGTTGACCCAGATACAGGAGTCCACACACAAGCGATAGAGTCATACTGGGCAAAGGCCAAATACAAGTTCAAAACTATGAAAGGTGCAAAGGCAGATTCCCTACCACCATATCCGTGGACGAAAGAATGTGGAGAGACCGTTTGGGCACCTCGACTCAAGATGCATTTGACAACCTTTGTAAATGCATAGCTGAACAGTATCCAGTTGTAAAGATGTATTTAAACAACTTTTCATGGCTACCAACAGTCCTTTTAAGGGCTACCAATATTTTTCAAAAAGAATCTAGTTGTTATTAAAATAAATGATGAAATATAGTATAAACATATCTGAAAGTCATAAAAATCAGTAAATATCAATATGATCGTAAGACAAGGTAACATGTAAGATGGTTATTAAAAGCCAATATATACAATACTCGTATACAATACTCAGGTAACTTTTTAAAAAAAATACCTGTACTCGTTTACGAGTATTCTTGTCCCCAAGTTCAATTGATCCTAAGCGGGTTCTATGCGAATTAGAACATGGGCAGACCTTATATTTGTCAATATTTTTTACCTTCGGCTGTGCACTATTGTCCATCACCCTGGCTACTATTTTTGCATAGTCAATGTTAAACACAACATTATTATGTAGATGTGTTTATCTCAGTCAATCAATATAATCTTCAAATATTCTTCCATACTTACAACTGTTTCCGAAGTGCGAATCGAAAAAATGTTGTTATTATAATGAAATGTGATTCCGAAAAATTATTTTCAGAGAAATAATATCAATTTTAAACTCAATCAACAAATAACATTGATATCGAATTTATCTGAGTCGCAATTATTGCTTCTACCGTACAGCTGCGGAACCCTACATTGTGGCTCTATATGTCCTGTTATATTTTCTGCTTTTGCGGACATATGGTTCGTGACTACATGTATCAAAATTTCAGCACAAGGACCATAAGAGTTCCAGTTCCGCAGCTACCGTAATAAAAACATTCTCGATTTGCACTTCGAAACAGGACTTACCTGCAGGGTCAAGTTCATCGTCTTTCGATTTTGGATTGTTTTCTCCAATTTCACGGTCTGAATTACATTGGGCGCTATTTCCTGTTTCAAAGAAAATGTCTCGTTAATATAAATTTCAGAATAAATAGTGTAAATTTTTGTAGATCAGAACAGCATTCATCTTGCCTATTTTTAATGTCAATACTTAACTTGGTGTCAGTATATTAACAAAATATCTATAGACACTATACCATGCTTGAAAAAAATGGCTATAAACAATATAATAAGTTTTTCAATTGCTTAGTTTTTCAATGTAATCGCATAGAATTCGTCTCAAGTGCATTACTTCATGTCAATTGGTAACAAGGGAAACGCAAATCGAGTGAACAACTGACGCGGACGCGTTTAATCCAGAGATATGACAAAAACTACTTGACGTTATGACATCAATTTATATTCAAACACGAGTTTAACCCCAACGCAATTTTTGCGCCTGTCCAAAGTCAGGAATATGTTGGTCATTGGCTTGTCCTTGTCTTCTTATACAATTTTAGTTTCTTGATATTTGGGTTATTGGATGTGGTTTGTTGCCATTGATTTATTCACTTTTTACCTTTTCGGGCCATTTAGGGCTTACTATATGGTGTGAGGTTCCTCACAGTGTTGAAGACCATATGGTGACCTCTAGATGTTTTGATTTTTGTCGTTTTAACCTGGATATGGGATGTTGTCTCCTTGACATTTACCCCATTTCCTTTCTTTTTCATGAGAATTAATCATCGAGTGATCGAAAAACTCGTTCAACAAAGATTTTAGATACAACTGTTGCACTGATTCATGTCAATACGGCGGTAGTGTGATGTCACTTCCTACAGTGACTAGAACCTTTTCTATCACCGGTAACACTGTTTACCATTGAAAACCTGGTTAAACCGCTATTTATATATAAATGGATTTTCTTCCGAAACACTTTTCTCTGTAGCAAACTTTACACAAGGTGCATCTTTAAATTCTAAAATAACTCACCAAACTAACAACTTACGAAATACTCAAAAATATTTTTCTACACAAGCAGTCTGTAGAATATAAATTAATTTTATTTTTTGGCATTTCATTATTATTCATCCCTAAAGTTTGTAATTAAGAGAGCTGACCACAAAACAGTTTATTATCATGTGAACCATTAAGCAATGTCGAATCAACAAAGGGTACTTGAGGCCAAGTGGTTAAGGTAGTTCTACTACCTATACAACCACCGTCATCTATCACCACAGCGTCCAACTTTGTGCATTACAAAAAAGGGTGCACTCGACTTGCAATCGTAAGTGATAAGGTATGTCAGTTACCTGCCCAAGGTCGGTGGTTCTCTCCGGGTACTCCGGCTTCCATTACCACTAAATTTGACCGTCTTGAAATAGCTGAATTACTGCCGAAAGTGACGGTAAACCCCAATCAATCAATCAATCAAGCAATCGAATCGACATATGGTAATAGTTCAGTTTCTCAAGTCACATAGTTCTCATCAAAATATCACTTCAATATATATATTCTCGTTCCCCTGTTCTCCGAAGACCTCTACTTACTCCAAAAAGAAAATCTTTTTTTCCATTTAACCAAGCATCCAATTGACAACATCCAATGGATACCACAACATAAGAACAAAATGCCAAGGTCTATTCTTAAAAAAAATCAGGACTTCATCTTAAAATTTTTACCTTTAAATTTACAAAGATTTTGAACCTCTACGATTATTTCAATTTGATCCCCGGTTTTTCTTAAATGTAAAATAGTACAAATCAACAATTTGCCCTCAAATTTTAAAATACTCCACGTTTATCTCTTAATTAGAGATTATATTGGACAGAAAAGGTCTAAAGGTACGACCATTTGATATAAAGAAGGGGGAGGCATGGTCGATTTTGCCTCGAAAAATTACTGATTTTCTTGAAAATTACCAAAAAATTATTTAGTTTCATCAAATGTCACATCAAATTATTTATTTGTATTTGCAACAAAACTTTTATTCTTCAAATAAAAAAAATAATTTACTTATTTTCAGGATTAGAATATTTATTTGCACTGGCAACAAGATTAAATTATTTATTTACAAAATCGCCCAAATGTGACACTCAAATGGTCGTCCCCTAAAGCGTTTCGCACCCTGTCCTTATTGGCTGAAAGAATTCCATTCATGAGAAAGAAGTGAAAACATTGTAACTGAACAAAGTATTACAAGTCTTTACAAATATGTTATGTTTACATTAACAGATGTTCAACGATAATTATGACCATTGTCATTCAGAAACAGCCAATTAAAACCTTGTTGACGTTGAAAATTAAATTATGACAAAAAGTTCACTTTTATATTAAAAAAATGTTTTGGTGTAAAATATTTACACAGTTTGAAATGTAATTTTAAGATCATATTGTTTGTGAAAGATAAAATAGTGATTAATTGTCCTTTAACAGCTTGTCATTGCACAGGCCATGCATATGAATACTACTGTAATTGTAAGAGAGCTAAATACTTTTCTCATCGCATTTGTTCAAATTAATCAAATGTTTTCTTACTATGTCACACTGATCGAGGTACATTAATAAATAGATCAAAGAAGTTTAATAAAAAGATTTCAATTCGAAATATGTCTCGACTAGCATCCTTTATTACTATAAACGGGCATTTATTAGGGCCCCGCCATGAAATGGCGGCGCCCTATAGTAATCAGCCTGTCCGTCCGTCTGTCTGTCTGTCTGTCTGTCCGTCAGCATTTTCTATGTCGTACTATAACTCAAGATTTTTTTATGATTTTTTTACTCAAAGTTTAAATTGACCAAAGGAAGCTCCCTTTTGTTTTTGAGGGAAATCGAAAAATGATTTTTGGGAAAAAACTTCGTTTATATATGAAAAAGTGCATATTTTGAGAATTAGCTCTTTGTCGTACGATAACTTAAGATTGCCTTCAAGGATTTGAATGATTTTGATACTCAAGGTTGTTCTTGACAAAAGGAAGCTCCCTTTCGTTTTTGAGGAAAATCGAATAATGATTTTTTTTGGAAAAAACTTCGTTTTTATATGAAAAAGTGCATATTTTGAGAATAGTTCTATGTCGTACGATAACTTAAAATTACCTTAAGGGATTTGAACTATTTTGATACTCAAGGTACGATAACTTAAAATTACCTTCGGGGATTTGAATTATTTTGATACTCAAGGTAGTTCTTGACCAAAGGAAGCTCCCTTTCATTTTTGAGGAAAATCAAAAAACGATTTTTGGGGAAAAAACTTTGTTTTTATATGAAAAAGTGCATATTTTGAGAATTAGCTCTATGTCGTACGATAACTTAAGATTGCCTTCAGGGATTTAAATGATTTTAATATTCAAGGTTGTTCTTGAGCAAAGGAAGCTCCCTTTTTATTTTGAGGAAAATTGGAAAATAGTTTTTGGGAAAAAACTTTGTTTTATATGATAGTGCATATTTTGAGAATTAGCTCTTATGTCGTATGATAACTTAAGATTGCCTTCAAGGATTTGGATGATTTTGATCCTCAAAGTTGAACTTGACCAAAGGAAGCTCCCTTTCGTTTTTGAGGAAAAACAATTTTGAGGGAAAAACTTTGTTTTTATTTGAAAAAGTGCATATTCTGAGAATTAGCTCTATGTCGTACAATAAATTAAGATTGCCTTCAGGAATTTATATGATTTAGATACACAAGGTTAATTGGTCTTGACCAAAGGAGGCTACCTTCTATTTTTTGAGGAAAATCTGAAAACATTTTTTGGAGAAAAACTTAGTTTTTATATGAAAAACAGCATATTTTGAGAATAAGCTCTATGTTGTATGATAACTTGAAATGACCTTCACAGATTTTTATAAGTTTTATGCACGGTGTTGGACTTGATAAAAAGAAGGTATGATTTTGAGGAGAATCATAAAACATTTTTTGGGGAAAAAATTAGTCTAAATATGAAAAAAAGCATATTTTGAGAATTAGCTCTGTCGTTTGATGTATAACTTTAAATGACCTTCATATATTTTTCCAATGTTTTGATTTGATGTAAACAGATGAGACATAAGTTGTCAAAACGGCCATATACAGAAACTATATTTACAATAACTTAGGATTTTGTTATCTATGTTTTTTCCCAAAAGTTGTTATATGCTTTCCATGAAATTCCGCATTCAGGTTTTGGGACACGCATTGTCAGTATTCTAGTCAGCCTTGTTTTTATGGAAATGTTGTTAAAAATGCAAGAAACTGATGAAAAAAAAAAAACAAAACAAGATTGGCCAGGTAGTTACGACTAGGGAAAATCCATACGATAATTTGCATTAAATCGTTAAGGTGCGCAATTAGGCAAGTTTCTGACTGTGTGCCAGATTTTCGACTTTCTCTGATAAAATAAGATTTTTTTTAACACTGACAAAACTTTTCACTTCAAACTTTATGGAATTCTTAATATTCCTTTATGGTGTTTTAATGCAACAAATCCTCAGTGCAATGTCAATGAAAAATCTAGAGGGTCGTTTTCCTGCAAAATTTGATTGTACTTCAAAAATATACGAGCACACTGTTATATCAATATCTCTTGCTCAAAATTATCTTTTGTCAAAGTGTCAACACACTGAGCGAGCAATATAAAATTCTTAAAATTCTGGACATGAGGAGTGACCAATTTAAAATTAACTTTGGGTTGTTCCAGTGACCTGAAATTGTACATGTGTACTGGTCTTTTAACTTATGCTGTTGATATATATTGATAATGATGATTCGTAACCAAACCCTTTGGGAAGTTTTCAGTTTGATTTTCCTTCCTTATTGCGACTGCGTTTTATCAGCAGTTTAGGCCCTTTGAGCTAACAAGTCGATTAGCGACGGACATTCCTTGACCAATCTTTCCAGTTTACTTTGTTTATCTCATTGTTCTCTTTTGTAAAAATTATAATGGGCTTGTAGTAAGTAGTCTGTATTTGGTGTTTAGTAGTTGCATTTAAGAATTGGTTGGTTTTGTCTTTTATATGTACCCAAATGCCAACCACCATTTTAATCTTGGAAACGATTAAGGAATCAGAGAAAAAAGCGTATCTGTTTTATATATATTTTTTATATATGATGTATGCTCTTTATTTTTCTTAGATATGGTGTACTTGTACATGAGATAATATCTCATGTGTACACTTTGTTCAATTACTATTATCTAAATTTATGTAAATTCTAAAACCCAATGATAAACTCCCTCCATCGTAGTTTTGTCCTTAGCTATATTTGATATTACTGATTATTCGGATTTCGTTTGGTTTTATGCATTTTATATCTTCTTTGAAATTATGGATTTCCTTTGTTTGGGTTCTAGTGCTGCTGATGAGGAATAAATTTCCGAAATGGCCATACAGCTCATTAAAATTATTGCAGCTGGAGTTGACATATGTGTTAATGTCTCATGTTCATTTACTCCATATCCTTTCGTAAAGTATTAAATTGTTATAAAGAGAACTATATTTTTCTCGATTAATTATTGGAACAACTTGAAATTAATAAAAAGCAAGTTAATACTAACCAAAATTTAAGATAAAGATATATCTTTGCAAACATTTTTGTTGAAAGTAAAAGTACACTTAACATGCCAAAAATATTGTGATACTATAGAATATAAAAAACACGACTGATTGGACATAAAAAATACAACTTTATCTTCATATCGCGTGTCATTGTTATGGTTATCAGATCACCTCCTCGATTATTGCAAGCGAGCTCTACGCGAACATGGGCAGATCTTATATTTGTCAATATTTTATACCCAGCGATGGCGATATCTTTTTTTGAAATTTTTGTTCATAAACCCTTTTGTAATAATTTATAAATTGTATTTTTAGATTTTTTTTTCATTGTGACTATCTGACTTTGACTGTTTAAATCCTCTAAATTATCTAGTTCTAAGTTAATCTCCTTTGCAATATTTTTAATATATGTATACCAAGTATAACATCCAGAATAGTCTAATTTTTTTGTTAATAGGAAAGATTCCTCTAACAAGGAGTTGACATCAGAATTAAGAAGTCTAATAATTAATGATAAACTTTGAATTTTTATTTTTAGTTCCAATAGGGTCTGTAAGTCTCGTCATGTGACGCCGAGAAATCACGATAAAATTCAAATTTGAAAATGTTTCCCACAAAAGTATGACGTTGAGCGATTATGACGTCCTTACTGTTTGCTTGAAACGTCATATGTTTCTGTATAAAATGTAAATCCGGGTAAAAATTATGTACCCGGAAGTCCCAAAATTGGACGAGACTTACAGACCCTATGGATACCTATCCAACTCAGTTTGTGTCGCTAAATTTGAAGAGGTTTTACGAGTTCCTAGAATAGTGTGTCGGGTGCTGTGCACAGAGCAGGACATGCTTACCCTTCCGGAGCACCTGATGTCAATCTTGTTTATTGAGAGTTCACACTGTTAGTGCTTTAGTTTTTTGTGTTGTATATGTAATGTTCGTGTGTTTAGTGGGCATGTGGTGTCTTTGGTCTTCTGTCATTGGTGTTCTTGCTTTTGCCTTGTCTCTGGACTTTGATTTGTGTAATCTTGTGCTTTGTTCCTTCGGTATTCTACTGCCGTTGTTTTACAAAAAGATAAATGGAGTTTTTCCAAACAAGTCTTATCCGTAAAGTCTAGAAAGTCATACTCTTTTCCAATGATTTAAGAACGTTGTTTAGCTCTTATGAAAAGTCAGATTTGTATCCAGGAATTTAACCTCTGCATTATAAGTCTCTATAATATAGGCTGTACCATTGTATCGAACAAACTGCATGCAACATTTACAGGTAGATTGTTCAAGGAACCAGAACAAGATTTAATGCCAAATAAAACTTTTTTGCCTTTTAATATAAGGATCATATTCAGAGAGAAAACATAAAAGTCGATGAAGAAAAAAAAACATATTGCAAACGCTACAAATAAAGCACTAACAATTTGAACCCCTAACAACAGGAATGTCCGATTATGTGTCTCTGGAATGGTAAGTATGACATGCGCCATATGTTGAAAAGTTACGTAGCTAGGGTGCGGCTAATCATCGAGTTCGACTTCGAGATAGAGTTACAACAGTTAAAGTTCGAGTTTTAGCTCCAGTTCAAGTTCGAGTTATAATTCGAGTTATCATTGGAGTTCGAGTAAATATTCGAGTCAACTCGAGAAATGGATTATAATGTCAACTATCGAGTTGAATGTCAAGTTACGGACAAATCGAGCACCTTTCAGAATTTTAGCATTTCTCATGTGAAAGGTTATCCATTCATTCAAAAAGAGACAAAACAAAATTATAATTCAAAGATGCTTGTTGGCTAAAAAAGAAGAACAAATTACGGTACTAGTCTTACATATTAAACTATGTAAAAAATATAGTACATAATTTTAACATTATCTAATCTGTGTAAAAAAACACAATTAAATAAATGTAGGTATATTGATAATTAATAAATAAATTGATCAGAAAATTAAATCATACCGTGTATCTGTTTTAGAATAATTATCAGTAAAGCTATTCCTTCCGTATTCATGATGACATCAAGTAGAAATTAAATACATAAAGCAAATCGGGTAAAGTGTTTAATTTGTCAATTTCATAGAAAATTTGTATATCAATTTTGTTTTAAAATATGTATGTAAATATTGTCCTGTGTAAAATATACAAATTACCAGAATATGTATTGTTGTGAAATTAAATAACAAAATTAAATTTCTTCTTTTGAACTTTTATCTGGACATGTAAATATTTTTATACTCTCTATAGCCATATTTAGAGTGGATCTTTACCACTTCGGCTTTTATTTCCAAATTTGTTTGTCCACGTTTGGAAATCACGCTCACGTCCTGAATTGAACCATTCGAATGAACTTGAGGATTTTGTTTCTTTTAGTATTTATATTACCTGTACAATGCATGTGCATTTTTGAATAGAAGAAGAAGAAGAAGAATATTTTATTCCAGTTAAAGGGCCCTTATTTAGAGCATACAATATAAACAATGATTGACATTGATTTGTATACAAATATTACAAAAGAAAGAAAAAAAACAACAATTTGTTTATATGGGTTGGGGCAGAGCCATTGTATTTTAAATATACATGTATCTTATTTTAATAATAGTAACCTACAAGTATACCAGTTCTATATTTACTTAATAAATAAATATATATATATCAACTTCTTAATGATTGATTGATTGAATATTGTTTAACGTCTACTCAGCAATATTTCAGCTATATCAAGACGAGAACAAGTTTGTTGATAAATAATCACTTTGGGGTATGGAAATGGCCATGGGACGGGAAATTCTGACTGCCACTGGAAAAGTAGGGTGAAATCGTCAAGGGCGGGGAATTTAGCCTTGTAGCCGATCACCTACGGACCACCCCAAAAGGAGCTTGCTACAAGGGTTCTTTAACGTGCAGGAAGCGTGGCATTTTTTCCAACACGTGGACCTGAGTTTACATCCCATCCGAAAGATGGGTTGTGTATTTATTAATCCCGCACAACCACGGAATGGGTCCTATTTCTATATCCCGGGACCCTCGGGGTCAGCCTCCGTTTAGGAGGGGTCACACCCCGCAAGCCGGAGATACTGGGTCCTATTTCTATATCCCGGGGTTCCCTCGGGGTCCTCTGTTAGGATGGCTAATACTCCAAGCTCAGAGGATGCTGCGGGCCTATTCTTCAGCCGGGACCGCAACTTCTTAATGAAAAGAATTCAAAAACTTATAAGTAAAGCACAGAACGAGAAAAATATTTTGATTAGAAATAGATTCTGAAGATTTAATTTGATTGGTTGATTACAGATACAA
>MJUU01013577.1:416594-430399 GCA_002080025.1 Modiolus philippinarum | reverse complement strand
AAGTCTCTTGTCCTTTGTGGATATACTACACTTTGTGAGTACTGTAGTAAATACATTATAAAGTCTCTTGTCCTTTGTGGATATACTACACTTTGTGAGTACTGTAGTAAATACATTATAAAGTCTCTTGTCCTTTGTGGATATACTACACTTTGTGAGTACTGTAGTAAATACATTATAAAATCTCTTGTCCTTTGTGTATATACTACACTTTGTGAGTACTGTAGTAAATACATTAAAAAGTCTCTTGTCCTTTGTGGATATACTACACTTTGTGAGTACTGTAGTAAATACATTATAAAGTCTCTTGTCCTTTGAATACTTTTAGTTACAATTTCCAATTTTATGTAAAGCATACAGTAAAGTACTAACAGGTCTGAATACATCTTAGCATTAGTGTAAAGTTCATATTTTGATATTTGAGTTACTTAGAAAATACGGGTAATAACTAAGAAAAAAAAAAAAAAAAAAAAAAAAAAAAAAAAAACAGTGATGGGGTTTACTGATGAAAAACAGGGAAACAACGCATCAATATTTTTCTGGAAATAATAAGCATTTTTTGTATTATTTAGTATGGATCACCAGTTAATGAAGCGTTTGACTTGATGTCTAATTACACAAAGCTAGTACGATTGAAAGGTAATTTTTAAGTTTACTAATTAAGAAAACAACGGCAGAAGAATACCGAAGGAACAAGAGAATTGATCATCACAAAACTCAAAGTCCAAAGACATGGCAAAAACAGAAACAGGGAAAAAACAGATAACACATGAACGTGAGATAGCCACATGGCAATGAAATAAAAAGACGACATTGAGAACTAGTCGCTCATAGTGTGAACTCCCATGAAAACTGCGAGTGACATCAGGTGCTCCGGATGGGTAAGCATGTCCTGCCCCGCTAATGACACCCGTCAAACTATCAGTGAGGCATATATTGTTTTGAAAGATCTTTGTGATGGCGGATAACCTTTTCTAACCCTTAGACAAAGCCAATAAAAATCCATGGCGCATGTTACTTCCCTAACCTTCAACCTGCACAAAGGTAAAATTTTGAATTTTTTTCGTAAATCTCTATTGTATTCAACATTCACAAGGACAAATGGATGGCACAAACATCACTAGCGAAGACAAAACTAAATTTTTACAGTATGATATACAGGACAACTCGAAAACTAAACTGGGAGTGACATCAAGTGCTCTGGATGGGTAAGCATGTCCTGCTCCGCTAACGACACCCGTCACACTATCAATTAGTGTATCCAGGCTTGAGTTTAAACGGTGATGTCAAATCGGTGAAGACGTGAAATCTAGCTGAAGATGTCATTTCTTATTTGGGACATAGACACATCATATCTGTCGATGATGTCATGGTGACTGCAATAGAATTTCTTAAGGGATGAAAAAAAACAAAGGCTAAACAACTCCCTGACTTAGCAGCTTTTGGGACGTTTTTTTTTTTGCTCTATTAAAAAAAATTACTGTATAAACTACATGCTCGGCAGTAACGAATCAACTGTGAAATGTACAATCTTTAGGCTGGAGAGGTAGGTATATTGCTACTCAGAAAGGGAAAGTTCACAATTGGGAAGTTAAAATCATTTTTGTCATATCGCTTAGATTTTAAACGCTCATCTTCGTCAATGTATATCAAAAGATCTAAGTATGAAGCTGAGGTAGGTGTATCAGTAGTCTTTTTAATTTCAAGCTCACTAGGATATATCTGGTGTAAATATTCTTTGAATTTTGGATAGTCTATGTAGCGGAAGCTGAAATTAAAGGACTGGGCTAAATGTTTTTGTTTTTCCGTGTAAGCCCCTATAAAAACTTGGCCTCGTACGGGAAAAGAAAGGGATCAGCTAAAAGTGGCGCGCAATTAGTTCCTGATTGTTTTAGGTGCTTTCTATTTAGATTTTGTATTTAGAAGGTAAGGCTTGTCATTTTCCAATTAATATATATATATTGAGGGAACATAAAGGTATGCCCTTTTCTGGATCTAACTATCATTATTGATTCCGGTAAAATAAAAACTAGAATATATGATAAACGGGATGATTTTGATTTCGCTATTACTAATTTCCCTTTTCTTGAAGGCGACGTCCCTCTAGCTCCATCCTACGGGGTGTATATTTCTCAACTAGTACGATTCGCACGAGTTTGTTCTACTCTTGACGATTTTAATGAACGTAACCGTACTATCACAGCCAAACTTATACAACAGGGTTACAGATTTCATAAGTTGTTGAATACATTTAAGAAGTTTTATAATTATAGATATGAACATTTGATATCTAAATAGGGCGTTAATCGTAAACAGCTTATCACTAAGGCATTTCTAATCCTCGTTTTAACGGAAATGTTCTTAAAATGCCAGAACTGGTTAAAAGTCCAGAAAAGCTGGGAGGTAACTTACATTCTTACGTAATAGGGGATATTCTGCTTGTATCCGTTAATTTGGCTTTGAGACCTAATAACCTGTAAATTTTGCACACACACTGGCATCTCGCTGATACTGCCGATGTCTACTGAAATTTATGATGATTCTTGACCAAACCCTTCGGGAAGTTTTGAGTTTGATTTTTCTTCCATAGAACAAGAGTGTTCTACCAGCAGACTAGGTTCCTTGAGCTAGCTTGCAGTTTAGCGGCGAGCACCCCTTGACCCATCTTTCACAATTACGTATTGTTTTTCTCTTTCCTTTCAAAATTGTGGTCATGGAGTTAGTAGTCTACCTGTATTGGGTTTTATTCTTATGTTTATTTTACTATAGGGAAACGGGACAGATAAAGGGGAGGTTTGGGTACCCATAAACTTTAATCCTACCGCTGGCTTTTGCTAGTGCCGGTACCAAGTCCTGCTGTCTGGAGTTCCTAACGTTGTCTACGTTTGTGTTTTGTCTTATTCGTGTTCTTCATGTATAGTTCCATGGCAGATTGTGACATGTAATTATAACTTTCAGCCATTGTAGGTGTTTCCTATTATCAGTTTTATTCATGAATAACAATAAACCGAAGTTACCGTAAATTTCGTTTCTGCATATCGCCATTTCGACAACTAAGGTCTCCTTAGTGCAAATAGAATCAAAACAATTGGAATTGTTTTATGAAAGGATATGGAGTAAATAAACATGAGACCACAACACATATGTTAACTCCAACTGTAATAATTTAAATGAGCTGTATGGCCATTCATTAGCAGCACTAGAACCCAAACATAGGAAATCATCATAAAAAAGAAATGTTTTAAATGCATAAATCCAAATGAAATCCGAATAATCAGTAATATTAATTATAGGACAAATCTATGATGGAGTTTTTTGAATTTGCATAAATTTAGGTAATAGTAATTGAACAAAGTGTACACTCTCATGTTCAGGTACACCATAATAATAAAATAATAATAATAATAAGAAGAAAAATAAAGAGCATACATTATGGAAGTCCATAATGGGAACTTTGTGTAAAAGCTGAGAGAAAAATCACCAAATAAGATCTTAATAGAGAAGCCTCAATCTGCTTAGGACAGAACTACGCCAGAGGGAGATACTACTTAGTTTAACCAAATGTTCTTAAGTTAAGATATTGCAAGTTTCCAAATAAAACTGGTTTTCGGACCAGAACCGAAGTAGTGGCTACTTGGTTGGTGAATACCCTAGGGGACTCACAGTTCACCAGAAGAAGCATCATGAACGACTACAAAGTAATACAGGAGCTAGATTTGCAAATTTTGCAATTATCAATTGATTCGGTCTCGACATGGTTAGGAAAACTTTCGGACAAAATGACAGGAAGTAAAACAATACGTTGCAATAATAAAAAAGAAAGTGAACAGCAACATACTTTACAAACACTAATTTATTTCTATCTCCAGTAATTTTTTAGCACAGACTGATTCATCCGTTCAGCCTGTGCATTTACTTGTTTAAAGGAGTAAGTTGAACTGAGAAAAGGTTATCAAAACTGTAGAGTAAATTTCTTTTGGACTATAAAAAATTCTGTTGAAGTTACACGTTATCTGATTAAATCAAAAAAGGAGATAACTTATTCAATTAGATTTGAATTAAATTTCTGGTCTTTAGTTCATTTTATTTTCATAAAAAATGAAAGATTCTTCTACAATACTTCTTACAACAATCATTGTTCCTGGACATGTGATGATATGTTTAATGTCTCTATCTGAGAACATTTTTGCATGTTTTGGCCCCGAGGTTTTGGCATCCTTGTTTATCATACGTTTAAGATCATCGGAATTCTTACATCGACTTCCTATCGTTATTTACATTTGTTTCTAGCCTGTTTTGTGTTTTGTCTAGTGCGGTTTCCCTGTGGATTGTGGCATGTGATTGTAATTTTCGGCCATTGTAGGTGTTTAGTGTTATGTTCACTTTATAATGTACAAATTAGGCACCTCTCATTGTACATCCCTTTTCTGTTGTTTTATGAATTTGACTTTATGAAAAAAAAAACTACAAAACGGAACCATAAAAAAACATTTCAATATTTATTTCAATTTTCCATGGTAACAGCAGGTATCTGGACAAAATGACTATTGACAATCCTCAGTTTTATAAGATAATGTCAACATTATTTATCCATAAGAATTGAAACTTAATAAACCAAACAGTGATTCAAAATACTACTCTTTTCTGGATCTCAATATTCTCATTGACTCTGGTAAAATTAAAACAAAAAATTAGGATACAAGGGATGACTTTCATTTCACTAAAATCAATCTCCCTTTTTCTGAACTGTCCTATAACTCTATCCTATTGGGTGCATATATCCCAATTTGTAGGATCTGTACTCCTTTGTTCAACTATTGACGACTTTTATAAACGAACTACCTTCCTAGCAAATCCAATCTTTAACAACAACAAAAAAAAAAGACATAAGAAACAAACTTCTGCGCCAAGAGCTCATGATACGCCCGTCCACAGTCAACTCCAACTTCATGGCATTATTGGACCACGACAAAATTTGATTTAAAAAAAATTAAACAGCATATCTGCTTAAATTACCAAGATGTAACCATTTAACAAATATCAAATTAATATGTAAAGTTAATGCAAAGAAAAAAATGATTAAAAAAAATTAAGTCCGAGGGCCATGACTCTCCTCAAAAATCATTTAACAGGAACCAAATTTTAAGTTAATCAGTAATTTATAAACCTACAATCATATACCATATATCAAATCAATACGTTCACGCATTGTAAAGAAATATCGAGGAACTGATGTTTTTCAAATTTTAATGCTGCTGATGAGCTGATGACTGCTTGAAACACGTATACAGCATATCACGAAATTTACTGTAGTTGTTTTTTGCAACTTCGGTATTTTTGTATTTTCAAAACTTGACTAATTCAAGAGATGTAACTCTGTACAAAAATCAACCGACCGAAACCACATTCGAACTTTATCTGTATCACACCTAGATACATTCATATCCCAAATCTCAAATCAATATGTCAAGCGGTTGCAGGAAAAAAAAACTCCAGAAACCTATATTTTTCCAAATATTACCAAGTTCAAGTCCCATAACTCTGTACAGAAATCAACCGACCGGAACCAAATTCGAAATTGATGTGCATCTCACCTAAATACATTCATATCACAGATATCAAATCAATATGTCAAGCGGTTACAGAAAAAAACTCCGGAAACCTAAATTTTTCAAAATTTCACCAAGTTCAAGATCCATAATTCTGTACAAAATCAACTGACCGGAACCAAATACGAACTTGATCTGTATCTCACCTAGATATATTCATATACCAAATATCAAATCAATATGTCGAACAGTTACAGAAAAAAAAAATCGGAAACCAAAACGTTAACGGGCGGACAGACGGACGGACGGATGGATGGTATACCATAATACGTCCGCTTTCGACGAGCATATAAAAAGTCTAGAAAAACGTTGAGGTTGCAAACAATCTCAATGCATATCGGCGGACAGGATATTCTGCATGAATGCGTTAAATTGCCCGTGGGCTCCGATTACCAGAAGAATCTACACCTGCCAGTGTCTTCTGAAATACTTAATGAAATACCAAACTAAATACATATGTAGGAAGTTTTGAGTTTAATTTTCCTTGCTTAGTGCAACAGTGTTTTACAAGCAGACTACGCTCCTTCAGCTAGCCATCGGATTATCGGCGAGCACGCCTTTACTCATCTTTCGAATAACGTTTCACTTTCTGTTTTTCTTCTCAAGAAAGTGGTCTTGTAGTTATAAGTCTACCTGTATTTTTGTTTTTATTTGTTTAGAAACGGGTAACTTTAAATTAGGGAAGAGGGACAATGAAATGGGTGGTTTTGGTACCTATAAACCGGTTTAAGCTACTGCAGTCTTTGCTAGTGCCGGTACACAATCTGGTCGTTCCGAGTTCCTACCGTCAGTCATTGTAAATGTACCGGTACCAAGTCCGGTCGTCCTGTGTTCCTACCGTTAGTCATTGTAGATGTACCGGTACCAAGTCCGGTCGTCCTGTGTTCCTACCGTCAGTCATTGTAGATGTACCGGTACCAAGTCCGGTCGTCCTGTGTTCCTACTGTCAGTCATTGTAAATGAACCGGTACCAAGTCCGGTCGTCCTGTGTTCCTACCGTCAGTCATTGTAAATGTACCGTTACCAAGTCCGGTCGTCCTGTGTTCCTACCTTCAGTCATTGTAGATGTACCGGTACCATGTCCGGTCGTCCTGTGTTCCTACCGTCAGTCATTGTAGATGTACCGGTACCAAGTCCGGTCGTCCTGAGTTCCTACCGTTGTTTAACTTTGTAATTCATCTGCGTTTTACTTGTGCAGTTCCCTTGAAGGTTAATGATCATGTGATTACAACTGTCAGTCATTGTAGATATACCGGTACCAAGTCCGGTCGTCCTGTGTTCCTACCGTCAGTCATTGTAGATGTACCGGTTCCAAGTCCGGTCGTTCTGTGTTCCTACCTTTGTTTAACTTCATTTGTATTTTACTTGTGCAGTTCCCTTGAAGGTTAATGATCTGTCAGTCATTGTAGTTGTTTCCTGGTATCATTTTTATTTGTTTTATATTGGGCAGTACAGCCAAAACCTACAAAACACAGCTGAATACAGACGTAGATGTGAACCAGAAGGTTTTTTAATGTTCCTCACATTTAGTTCACTTTGGGCTTTCAACAATGACCATAAAATACCGAAACAAAAGATTTCAAATATCAAACATATCCACAAATAGTTTTGTACTTTTAGTTTTGGTATTAAGTAAAAAAAATGATGAAACACTGTTGATTGCATTATAATCATATTGTTGTCTGAATAATTTTCAGGTCAAAAAACACCTATAACTGGTATTCCAGTAGAAATACTGATTCCAGACAGTCACCAATATATTACATACCATGGCTCATTAACACAACCTGGATGTTCAGAGACTGTCACTTGGATAATATTAAACCGACCAATATATATACAAAAAGAGCAGGTATGCTAATCTGCACACGATTTCATTTGGCTAATATATATATATTACGTCATCGTCTGTAAAACCTTTACTAAGTCAGAAAAAAGTACTTAACAGATGAATTTATAAAAAAATTTCAAATTTCGATGGATAAAACGGACACCGATAAAAACTCAGTTCAATCTCAAACACGTGGGAATACTCTTTCCAAATTTTGGATGTTGTGAATTTCAAATAAAGTGGAACCTCGATAAGTCGAAGTCGAAGGGACTATAGAAAATTGACCCAAGATTCGAGACATCCGAGGTATGGGCTAGAACATTTGTTTTTCCTTGTGCGATGAACAACAGACAAAAATATAGCTTGGTTTATTTTCGTTAAATGCATTTTTCGTCGATGTCACATTGTGACTGTTGCATTTTTTGTTGAGAAAAAAAAATGATAATAAGCAAACATCATAACATGAATGCACTATAAAATTTTAAAACAAACAGAAAGTCCAAAACAGAAATATCAAACACTGCGTATTAGGGGTAAGTGTCAATTTAAATTTCAAAATGAAACTGTTGAAACGAGTTTCTGAAGAAATGTCGATTTACGGGATAGTACCGAAGTACAATCTGCAAAGGACATGTAGTTCGATAAAATATAGTTAATTAAGGATGTTCGCTAATCAATTTGAAACTAAATAGGATTTCATATAAATTATATCTTTTGTAATAGAACTGAAAAAGATGTAATTTAAGAAAAAAAAAGTTGATGATGAAAATTTGACGAGAAACTAACTCCCCTAATATTTTGATAGGATTAACATACCAATGTCTTCACTTGAAAAACAATTTACATAATAGTAGGATTTCAATGAAATTTTGTCAGAAGGTCCGTAAGAACTTGTAAAACAACGATAGTAGAATATCGAAGGAACAAAGGAGTAGTATTTACAAAAATCGAAATCCGAAGACATGGCAAAAACGAAACTCAAAAAATATTGACGATAGACAGCTACAAAACACAGAAATAAAAAACACAACATTCAAAACCAAGGCACTCAAAGTGTGAACTCCCAAAAAACTTAGAGTGAGATCAGGTGCTCCGGAAGGGTGGACATGTCCTGCTCTGTTTACAGCACCCGTCACACATTTAGTGAAGCAAATATGTTTTTGAAGGATGATATGTAAAGTGATATTATCAATCACAATGTACGGGTTCGTGTTCAGAAAATCATAACGCTTTAAAATAAATTAAACTTAGAAGTCCAAAAGTCTGTCAAAAATACCAAAGTCTGACAGCTAGTATCCCTAATCTTTAGAAATGTCTATGGTTATCTTGTAGTTCTAAAATATTGAAAAGTCTGCAGTTTAATATTGACAAAAAGACATCTAGTAGGTTGTAATAAAAGAAATGTAATCATTCATTATTGCCCAAAAGATATCTTACTGTTAACAGCAATATGTAAGAGGCATTTTGTATTTACAGTTAGATAGATTTAGACGTCTGCGGAAAGGAACGATAGGAGAACCGGAAGCTTTCCTGGAACATAACATACGACCGGTAATGCCGACATATAACAGGCTTGTAAAAACGAATATCAATTTTTATAAAAAGGTATGTTTAATGCTTATATGCTTGTATATAAATTAAATTTTAACATGCGACCACTTAAGTAACAGTCTGTGTGACTTGGTGTCGTCTCAGAATCTATCGTATGTGGCCACTTCAGTAACAGTCTGTGTAAATTGGTGTCCGAGAATTTATATCACATGTGGCCACTTTGGTGACTCTCTGTGTGACTTGGTGTATCAGATTGTATATCACATGTGGCTACTTCAATAACAGCCTGTGTGACTTGCAGTCTCAGAATCTATATCACGTGTGGCCACTTCAGTGACAGTCTGTGTTATTTGGTGTCTCAGAATCTTTATCACATGTGGTCACATAAGTAACAGTATGTGTTACTTGCAGTCTCAGAATCTATGTCACATGTGATCACTTCAGTAACAGTCCTTGTGACTTGATGTCTTAGAATCTTTATCACATGTGATCACTCCAGTAACAATCTTTGTGACTTTCATTCTCAGAATCTATGTCACATGTGGCCACATCAGTAACAGTCTTTGCGACTTTGAATCTCAGAATCTATTTCACATGTGGCCACCTTAATAACAGTCTGTGTAACTTGCAGTCTCAGAATATATATCAAGTGTGCCCACTTCAGGAACAGTCTTTGTGACTTGCAGTCTCAGAATCTATATCACATGTGGCTACATCAGTAACAGTCTGTGTGACTTGCAGTCTCAGAATTTATATCACATGTGGCTACTTCATTAACAGCCTGTGTGACTTGCAGTCTCAGAATTTATATCACGTGTGGCCACTTCAGTGACAGTCTTTGCGACTTTGAGTCTCAGAATCTATATCATATGTGGCCAACTACATAACAGTTTGTACAACTTGCAGTCTCAGAATCTATATCAAGTGTGGCCACTTCAGGAACAGTCTTTGTGACTTACAGTCTCAGAATCTATATCGCGTGTGGCTACTTCAGTAACAGTCTGTGTGACTTGCAGTCTCAGAATCTTTATCACTTGTGGCCACTTCAGTAACAGTCTGCATGACTCGCTGTGTCAGAATTCATATCACATATGGCCACCTCAGTAACAGCCTTTGTGGCTTGGTGTCTCAGATTTTATATCGCATATCACATGTGGTCACTTCAATGACAGTCTGTGTGACTTGCAGTTTCAGAACCTATATCACATATGGCCACTTCAGTAACAGTCTGTGTGACTTGCAGTCTCAGATTATATATCTCATGTGGCCACTGCTGTAACAGTCTGTGTGACTAACAGTCTCAGAATCTATATCACATGTGGTCACTTCAGTAACAGTCTGTTTGAATTGCAGTCTCAGAATCTACATCACATGTGGCCACTTCAGTAACAGTCTGTGTGACTTGCAGTTTCAGAATCTACATCACATGTTGCCACTTCAGTGACAGTCTGTGTGACTTGCAGTTTCAGAATCTACATCATATGTTGCCACTTCAGTAACAGTATGATTGACTTGCAGTCTCAGAATCTACATCACATATGGCCACTTCATGAGCAGTCTTTGTGAATTGCAGTCTCAGAATCTACATCACATGTGGCCACTTCAGTAATAGTCTGTGTGAATTGCAGTCTCAGAATCTATATAACATGTGGCCACTTCAGTAAAAGTTTGTGTTACTTGGTGTCTCAGAATCTACATCACATGTTGCCACTTCAGTAACAGTCTGTGTGAATTGCAGTCTCAGAATCTATATCACATGTGGCCACTTCAGTAACAGTTTGTGTTACTTGGTGTCTCAGAATCTACATCACATGTGGCCACTTCAGTAATAGTCTGTGTGAATTGCAGTCTCAGAATCTATATCACATGTGGCCATTTCAGTAACAGTCTGTGTTACTTGGTGTCTCAGAATCTGTATCATATGTTGCGACTTCAGTAACAGTCTGTGTAGCTTGCAGTTTTAGAATCTCTATCTAATGGGGCCACCTAAGTGACAGTCTGTGTGATGTGTTGTCTCAGGACCTATATAACATGAGCCACTACATAACAGTCTGTGTGACTGGTGTCTTTAAATCTTTAACCTATGTCGCCACTTCTGTGTGACTTGGTGTCTCAGAATCTGTAGTAAGTGAGAACCGTGCTGTCTGTCTAAAAACGAATAATCCAAGGACAATTGCAACATCGTAAAAACAAAATTATAACATGAGTATGGCACGGAAAAGTAAAAATGAAGACACATATATACAAAGATGAAAAACACGTACCCAATAAAAAATTACGGCCGAGATCAGGTGCACTGGTAGAGTAAGCATTTCTGACTTCTTATTAGACACCCGCCGTGTTGAAAATATCAATTCCGATATATAGTAAAGTCAATCCAGTTCGAGAAAAATATTTATAGTTGTAAAGGAAAGCAACACAAGTAGAATACCGAAGGAGCAATGAGAGTGATAATTACAAAAGTCAAAGTCCAGAGAATTGGTATAAACGAGAACGAAGAAAAACAAAAAAATAACAAGGACATAAGAAAACCAAAAAGGCACAGAAATAAAGACGAAATTCAGAGTGAAGCGCTTATAGTTTTAACTCCCAATGAAAACCAGAAGTGACATCAGGGGCTCTGTGGTCTTCTATTTTCAAGTCGGTTATTATTTTTGTTACATAATATATATAACCTCTATTGTGTTGTGATTTTTCCCACTGGTCCTCTGTTGATCTTTACACAGTGTTATCTTTCATTTTTTTAGTATTATAAAATATCCGTGGATAACAACAGTGCAAAAATTGTAGAAGAATACCGAAGGAACAAAGGATTGGCCGAGTAATTACCGAATACCGAAGGAACAAAGGATTGGCCGAGTAATTACCAATACCGAGGCCAAGTAATTACCGAATATCGAAGGAACAAAGGATCGGCAGAGTAATTACCGAATACCGAAGGAACAAAGGATTGGCCGAGTAATTACCGAATACCGAAGGGACAAAGGATTGGCTGAGTTATCACCGAATATCGAAGGAACAAAGGATTGGCCGAGTAATTACCAATACCGAAGGAACAAAGGATTGGCCGAGTAATTACCAATACCAAAGGAACAAAGGATTGGCCGAGTAATTACCAATACCGAAGGAACAAAGGATTGGCCGAGTAATTACCGAATACTGAAGGAACAAAGGATTGGCTGAGTTATTACCGAATATCGAAGGAACAAAGGATTGGCTGAGTTATAAACGAATATCGAAGGAACAAAGGATTGGCTGAGTTATCACCGAATATCGAAGGAACAAAGGATTGGCCGAGTAATTACCAATTGCGAAGGAACAAAGGATTGGCCGAGTAATTACCAATACCGAAGGAACAAAGGATTGGCCGAGTAATTACCAATACCGAAGGAACAAAGGATTGGCCGAGTAATTACCAATACCGAAGGAACAAAGGATTGGTCGTGTAATTACCAATAACGAAGGAACAAAGGATTGGCTGAGTAATTACCGAATATCGAAGGAACAAAGGATTGGCCGAGTAATTACCAATACCGAGGCCGAGTAATTACCGAATACCGAAGGAACAAAGGATTGGCAGAGTAATTACCGAATACCGAAGGAACAAAGGATTGGCCGAGTAATAAGGGAATACCGAAGGAACAAAGGATTGGCCGAGTAATTACCGAATACCGAAGGAAAAAAGGATTGGCCGAGTAATTACCAATACCGAAGGAACAAAGGATTGGCCGAGTAATTACCAATACCGAAGGAACAAAGGATTGGCCGAGTAATTACCAATTCCGAAGGAACAAAGGATTGGCCGAGTAATTACCAATACCGAAGGAACAAAGGATTGGCTGAGTTATTACCAATACCGAAGGAACAAAGGATTGGCCGAGTAATTACCAATACCGAAGGAACAAAGGATTGGCCGAGTAATTACCGAATACCGAAGGAACAAATGATTGGCTGAGTTATTACCGAATATCGAAGGAACAAAGGATTGGCCGAGTAATAAACAATACTGAAGGAACAAAGGATTGGCAAAGTAATTACCAATACCGAAGGAACAAAGGATTGGCCGTGTAATTACCGAATACCGAAGGAACAAAGAATTAGCCGAGTAATTACCAATACCGAAGGAACAAAGGATTGGCCGAGTAATTACAAAAATCAAAGGTTAAGATTATGACTTTGTTTGAAATGTAAAGGTTAGGTATAACATTCCTAGAATTAATACAAGAATAACGTTGTATATTTTCAGACCAAGAAATGTGACATGGAAACTAAAGTGAAGTATAAACGTAAGTATATAAAGTAGAGGGTACGGATGCTGTTATTGTTGTTCCTTGTTTTATAGCTAATATTATGTGATAGGACTCAGCCATATTTAGTAATACTTGGTAGAAAATCAACTTACCATAGTTTTTTCATAACTTTATTCTATCGGTGAATTTATTTTGATGTTACCTAAAAAGATTATAATATAACGGAATTTTGAAGGATAAAAGTTACAATACAGTCCCGGAATTGTTCATTTACAGTCACTTAACTATTATAAAGTTTTGTGTTGATATAAAAAATACAGAAATTTGCAGAAAATTTTAATTTTGCAGATGAGTATTGATGAGACATAAGTTGTGGATATAGGCCTATGCAGGAACTAAATTAACAGTAACTTTGGCTTTTTGTTATTCATTGCCACTGGTCCGCTTCTTCTGCTGCTGGACTGTTAGTCCCCAAGGGTATTTACCACTGGTCCTATTCTTCTGCTGCTGGACTGTTAGTCCCCAAGGGTATATACCACTGGTCCGATTCTTCTGCTGCTGGAC